>JAUMHH010189750.1:0-14231 GCA_032359455.1 Chlamys rubida
TGTACCACCTACCTCAGTCTCTGTACCACCTACCTCAGTCTCTGTACCACCTACCTCAGTCTCTGTACCACCTACCTGTCTATATTTAGCCCTCAGTCTCTGTATGTACCTCCTATACCGCAGTCTTTGTACCACCTACCTCAGTCTCTGGCCATAACATTACTTTTATGTTAAAGAATATATTTTTATGCAAAATTTTAGGTCAGAGGTTCACACTCAACTCGTATGAGTGACCTGACACTTTGATACAGACATACTGTAAGTTACCTGTGATAATAAGTTGCAAATTGTACAGTTCAGTTCATGCTCTCTTCAAGTATAAAACAAGATCAGAAGTCACCATCTCAATGTTAAAGGATAGGTGCCCACAAGGTTGTTTGTGAGCCCCTTGATTTCCTTCTACCTTAGACATACACATACGGTTAAGGCAAGATGTTGATGCTTCATTTTAACAGAAAAAATCCAGCAATCAAAGGATTAAAAACAGCCTTGTCCTATAAGCTTTGGGGCACCATCCCTTGAGGTTAAGTTTAAACTTTAAAACAAGTTCCAAGGAAGGACAGTGGTAGATTATTTGTGGGTGACAGTTGAATGTTATTGAATTCTCCTCTGTAGGTCAGTAAGTTTGTCTTGAGTGAAAGGTGATGTCCCTGATTGAGATTCTTGACCTTTGATCTGTTGGCCAGTCTTTGGTGACTACTGACTGTATATCAATACATGTGTAGGTCAGTCGTGGGTGACAGTTTAATTTGTTTCCTGGAAGCTGTTCTCCTTGCACAGGTTTTTGCTTCTCATCCACTTTTTTAATCATCCAAATATACATACTGTACTACAAAATTGAAAAATGTTAACCATGTGGAAATGCTCTGTTCATAGATTGAGTAAATTAGCATGACCGTATCCACACACAAATATATAAATATAGGTTAAAGATGTATAGAACATATAGATTAAAGAACTATTGCCAGCACAAACTTTTCCGCACCACAATCAGTTTGAATAGTCATAATGTGAACATTTCCGTACGCAAAAATTTCCACTTTTACAATATAGTGTTTGTGTCAGATAATGGAGACTGATATTTTTTTTTATCCCCAGCCAGCCTGAGACTTGGAGGTGAGAAGGTGACATACAGTGACCATGTCCTCATTGTGGGTGACGCTGCCGGCATGATTGATCCAATGACAGGTAGGTGGTACAGAGACTGAGGTAGGTGGTACAGAGACTGAGGTAGGTGGTACAGAGACTGAGGTAGGTGATACAGAGACTGAGATAGGTGGTACAGAGACTGAGGTAGGTGGTACAGAGACTGAGGTAGGTGGTACAGAGACTGATGTAGGTGGTACAGAGACTGAGGTAGGTGGTACAGAGACTGAGGTAGGTGGTACAGAGACTGAGGTAGGTGGTACAGAGACTGAGGTAGGTGGTACAGAGACTGATGGGTCAGTTGGGGAATTATTGTTTTCTTGCTAATTGTTGCAACATGATGTCATTCATGTTGTCATTTAGTACATGCCAGCTGTCAGGACTCAAACCTTGATGAAATTTGTTAGTGCTGTCAAAACTGCTGATAAATCTGTTTGACACAAATTTATTGTACAGTTCTCTACAGTACAGTAAGAACAGACACAGAATGACAAGTTCATAGCCTTATTGTGGTGTGTCATATTAGATCTGTATGGGTCTGTATTCATAAGGCTATTGTCATGTTCAAACCAAGGTATTTACATTTACCTATGTACTTACTGAGTTCTTATAACAGGATAAAAAGTAAACAATCAATATTGGAATCATTCTCAGCTACAAGTCTTGGGTGGAGTAAAAACTGAAATTAAATGAAATGATGAAACTAACATTGCATTTTAACAAGAAATTAAAACTAGCTTCATCACTGAATCTGAATTTTAACATTACAACAATCATATGACACCATTTTACAAGGTAATTAATCTTTAAAAACCAGTTGAAAGCAGACAATTAAGTGGTAGATTATCCCTAATTTTAGAAGAATGAACCTTATGTTATATCAAGGAACACCATTCTCATTAAAATATAGATTGTGATTATGCACTACATCTGAGGCTTTAGGTGATAAATTAACACTAAGTCTTGTATTTAATCACATTGAAGGAACTCAACTGTTTATATCCATTGTGTTTTTTACAGGGGAGGGAATTCACCATGCAATGGAGGGCGGTAAAATAGCCGCCATGTTTTTAGATGAAACTTTGAATAATGGCAGCTATGACAAGGAAGTAATGAAGATTTATCATCACAAGTGGATGAACAAGTTCGGGTTTGACTTTCGGTGGTGAGTGTTTTATCATCATAGGTAATGAAAAGAATAATAAAAAAGTGTTTTGGTCATAGACTGAAGCAATGATAGCCAGGTTCCCTGAACACAGGTAATAGTCTCATCTTTAAATACACTTGATCATGGATGTATTGACAAACAAGGCTAGTATCTGTGCCTGGAGCGTACATTGATAGTTAAACAAACTATGTTTTCATTGTACACACGGAGGCAAGGTAAATACTGTAATCCTTCATCTGAAAGTAGACTCATCCTATACGACACAAAAAATCTTAATCTTCTATGTTTACTGGGAACTTAAGGATTGTCACATCATTTTTAACAATTATGAAGGTAATTAACCTTGTTGGTTGGTTACAAACACATTTTTACCATGGCTCAGTCTCACCATAATTTTTTGAAGAAAATATTCATTTATGTTTCAAAACTATTCTTATATCTAAGTTGAAAGAAAATACAAAAAATTGATTATATTTTAACTTTCTTGGATTTCTTATTGGTTAATGATTCACGTTGAATAATCTGATTTACCCAGTGGTGGAAAAGACATATTTTAGGATTTTATGGTTTACTGTAGCAATGCAGATCAAATGTTAATGAAATTACAGGTAAATATGGTGACCTTGTGTATGTTTATATAGTTATATGTGTTACACACAGGTCCATGGCGTTCTGTCAGCTGACATACCGCTTCCCCATACTGTTGGATGCAGCCACAGCAGCTGTGATGCGTAAGGGAGATAAGTTCCTGTTGAAGTGGACAGACATCATGACAGGTCTGGGCTAAAACGCATTTCTTTGGAATGTTCAATAGTTCTGGAAGTTTCTCAACCCAAATTTGTAAATCTCAACTTCAACATTGTTTTGTTGTAATTCAAATTTGCTTGAAATATTTATTGTGAACTTTATTTTTAACTTGATGTAAAAATTTAGCGTCTGGCACTCTGTAACTAGCTATGTTTCATATATATTTGCAACTTAGTCCTGAAAAAGCCATGTTGAGGATATAGAAAAACCTAAATATTTCGGGATATGAAGGCTTTTTGTTGTTAAGTCACTGTTTTATTTATGTTTTTATTTTTGTTTACAGGTCGAGCACCAAAGATTCACATGCTGAAGCCTGAATTCACTCTCACTATAACCTTTGAACTCATTTGGCTCTGTGTCCTTAGATTGTTTGGAAAGTCTGTTGGAAAACAGAAGAAATCAGAGTAAAACATTCCAGGGATATTCCTGTATAATTTTATATAATTATTATTTTGTTTGCTGTAAAAATAACCTGATCTCCAATTCATTCCCATAGCATAAACTTTTCAAGGAAACAAACTTCAGTTTACTTTAGTTTGTTTCATGGAAAGCATATCAAAGGGGGCAAGTGTGAGGGGGCAAGTGTGAGGGGGAAAGTCAAAGGGGGCAAGTCAAAGGGGGCAAGTCAAAAGAGGGCAAGTCAAAGGGGGCAAGTGTGTGACTCTTGTTATCATATGCACATCCATAGACAGGAAAAGATTAAAGGAAAACATCAACAGATTTGTCTTCGCCATGCAGTTTTGATGGCCTCATCTTATTCCATGTGAAGCCACTTTTGGTGTTGTTACACATATTACATATCAGGAATGTTTGGGCTGGTTTTATTACATATCTTCCGTAATGTAACATCATTATAGATCCAGAGGCAGAGTAATGTTAGGCTCAGGTAGGCATGTACCTGGTACCTGCTCAGAATTTTGTCCATTTTGCTTCTTTTTGCCCTCTGTGGTCTTAGTTTGGGCACAGGAGGCAGACTTATAAGTTCTGTCAAGTTGTTGATCATTTATTAGCTCACCTGGCCCTTACTCAGTACCCTGAGATCTATAATAGTGTGGCATTTAAGTATTATCTGTGCCATCCTTAAAGTGCTATACAGTTTGATGATACTCATAATGTTATGACATTTATTTCCAGTATTTATTTTTATTTTTTTAAATCAAATGATCACTGCAACATCCATCAAAATGGAGAGTGTTGAGATCTGTTTAGATTCCATTCAAACAAGTGCCAAATTAGGAGATTCAGAAAAATTACATCTATCAGATTTTCCATACATTTGATGAGTTACCATTAACAATATCAATTACAATCAACAGGCATGTGCAGTGTATATAGTTGCTTTCTTATGAATTATTTTATTAAGTAGAACCAAATCTGTGTTGTGCATTGCTCCTGTTAAACAATGTCACTGAAATATGCTGTTAGGGAGCTGTGTCATTTTCTGGGTGTTAGCACTTTTTTTATTTAATAAATATTTTTGCAAAAATATATGCTATGTTTCAGTATGAAAAAAATATCAATTTTTCAGTGTCCGTTGAATATCAGTGTGACTTTTCCGAGGACAAAAACCAAAAACTTATGCTTGCAAAACCAAGTATAAATGGTGTATACTCTCAGGTAACAGAAGTTACATACAGTGATTACAAAACGCCAACATTTGTTTTTTGTAATTAATACATACATCAATTTGCAAAAAATGGAAAAGATTATTATATAATAAATATACCATATGAGTGTAACACTTGACCAATACAATGTGTAACGTATCTGTTGGAATGGTAACGTATCCGTTTAAGTTTTGAATGGGAGTAACGATTGAAAAAAGTGTACATGTACGCTAGCGCACAAACTTATTGCAGTATAAGTCACAGCCGCATTGATGTTTAATTACGTCTGGATCTTTTGTGAAGTTGTTTTCAATATAAAAGTTTGTTATAAAGTTACTTGTTCAAATTGTGTGAACAGATATACGTTACAAGAACAAATTATATCCTCGTTTTAATGCAGCATACCATAATGATATTTTTTTTCTCAAACATAGATCAAACTAATAGTAGTTAATCAAAATAAGTACAAATAACATACCATTTCGATTGAAGATGCTGTAAAAATTGATTTGTATCTCTGACTGGCAAGGTAACATATACGTTACAATATGATACTCAACTTTAAAGAGGTACAGGCAAGGTAGGATCTTTGTTTTGTTGCTGAAGAACGAATGTTTTGTGGTGTATAAATGCGTTAGTCGATAGGACAATACTTTTTTAAAACTAATCCCATGAAGGTGTTCAAAATTTGAAGTTCAAAGAATGAAATAAATATTGTTTTTGAATACATCGGTTTTGAACTATTTCCGTTCGAGACCAAATGCCTATTTTCATATACGATCAGAAAAACGTGTTAGCATTTGTTGCAAAAAATGTCTGTTTGTATGACACAGTCTATCGTGGATTCGCAAATATAGTAAATTTGAAGAAGAAAAACGTTTTGTGTTGAAGAAGTACTGGATCACGTATCTGTTATACTGACAATGACCTGTTGAGAATGGACATTTCTGTTTTCAAAACTGGTGAATAGTAAACAGAACCCTTTCGGTTTATTATCCAACACATGTTACTCTTTTGAGAAAAGATAACAAAATGTTCGTAATGCAAAGTTCATGTATTGACACACGATAAGTGAGAATGAACGTGGCAGGGTAAGTATCATACGGACGGTCGGGATATCTGGGTGAGTACCATACTCGTGAACGGTCGGAGATATCTGGGGTGAGTACCATACTCGTGAACGGTCGGAGATATCTGGGGTGAGTACCATACTCGTGAACGGTCGGATATATCTGGGGTGAGTACCATACTCGTGAACGGTCGGAGATATCTGGGGTGAGTACCATACGGACGACCGGGATATCTGGGATGAGTACCCTACGGACGGTCGGAGATATCTGGGATGAGTACCATACGGACGGCCGGGATATCTGGGGGTGAATAACATACGGACGGTCGGGGATATCTGGGGGTGAATACAATACTCGTGAACAGTCGGGGATAACCGGGGAGGAGATATATACGGACGGTCGGGTTAATACATACGAACGGTAGAAGTTAGATGTTTTCTCGCCAATGTCTTTTCTGTCAATTCTTTTTACATGTTCCTTTAATCACCAAATAAGAGGCATTCCAAGTACAATATTCAGTCTATTAATCATTCCGTACCACGTCATTAATTCTTTACAAAAAATAGCTACAATTAACTTAAAAACTTAAAATTAATATAAGTATATTTTTCAATTTAAAAGTTTCTTTGCAATATTGTACCATGGCTCTAGCTTTCCCGTCAGCACACCAAACATCAGGCAAATGCACAATGCAAAAACACTTTTGGTGTACGGTAAAAATGTACCGCATTCAAATTTGTTATATACTTAAAATGACATATATGCAGAGACGTCTATATACGTCTCTGATATATGGTATATCTAGGGTTTGTGTGTGTGGGTGTGTTTTAGATATTTTTTTCTATTAATAATCAATTCAGTACCACTCTGCGAGTAGATTGATATGAATAAAAATAGATGTTTATTGTTACATCAACAATCGAAAAACTTACTTCGGCTGGATATGCAGTAGACTAAAAAGATAGAAAATCGTTTATATATCACAGAGATCTACTATTTAAAATTAGTTTGGAACTCATATTATCAATCTTAAAGCTTGATGTTGTGGCACGAACTGAACTACGACTGAAATAATTCAGCCTTAAAATATTGAGTGATACTTAAACTATTTCATTCTACGTCATTGGTTATACTAAAAATGAAGTAAGTATGTTTTGTTTGTCCTGGTAAGAGGTCTACAGAAAAAAATGGATGTGTAAAATAAATATAAAATCTAGACAAGAGTTGCCTCCCATCTCAGACTTTCTGTAGCATGCCCGGATGTTCCCGCCATGTGCAAAGATTCAAAATGGCGGACACTAGAGCAACGTTCGTGTCTCACAAAATCAACAAAATCAGATGGCGACAGCAACAAAAGCAGTCTCTTCAAGAATCAGACGTTTTTGCAAGTGGAAGCTGGGACGATGAAGTAGGAATATTATACTAACATCCTAGTAATTCTATATTCCAGGCCGACATGCACATTTTGTTGACATGTCTTTAAACCGGTTTTCCATGAGGCTTCTTTCGTTTTCTCTAGTCTGCTTTACGTTTAGTGTTACCTACCCCTTTATATCAACTATTATGCAATTTTTCAGATAAATGAGATAGTAACAGTATATATACTTCTCTGTCTTATTGAAATTTTCTCTAAACGGAATACAATTTGTCGAATATAACAATACTTAGCCATACCAGTACAAGATACAACGAGTGTCCGATATTTATCTGTGAAAATGTTCATATTATTATTCACTTTAACCACTTCTGATCGTCATGGTTAAGCTTAAGTCTCTTAGGTTTTGATTATCTAGGTACAGTTTACACCACAAAGCTTCCAATGTAAAAACCTGATTATCATCAACATTTACTATACTAGTAAACTAAATAAAAAAATTTATGTTTAATATGATTTCTTTGAGGCACATTAACTTATTAACAATTAATAAAATCAAAAATATATTTATCATCGATTAATAATGAATATCTGTTGAGGGATACATGCATGTCAAGTGTTTTTGCTATGTACCTAAATTTTACAACAGCCTGTTCCTTTAATAATTGGGATAAGAAAGCATTATTTGTATTGAAATTGGGAATATATTCCTGAGTTTGTGGTCATTTTGGGATAATTAAGTAGTTATTCGGCAGTAAAACCGAGCAAAAAAAGTCACTGCATGTAACCCTACTTTGTACTTAAGCTTTTAAATATTAAAGCCAATGTACATTGTTAAGCAGGTTGAATGTTTTATCAGTATTTTAGCACAATATGTATACTGTGGTAAATTTTTCTGTCATTTATGACATTAAGTATACGTAGCAACCAGATTTCTAATGTTGTCCCAAATGTGTGATGTTTCCCCTATGGTTCGTACCATACCAGTCACAACGGAGATCCCGGCGTGTATACCTACCTCAACTGGGGTGTAACAATATTCTAATAAAGATGCCAATTTATACAGATACGTTAATCTAGCTTTGAAACATTGCCTATGTCCGAGCAATCACTGCTTGTGATCATGTACGACTTGTACTAATAAATATATACATAGGCTATATACAAAGCAGTATCAATGTAACTGTAAATGCAAAATAACTACGTATAGAACAATTAAACACCTAATACTAATCTAACTGAGCGCTCCCACTACTGATCGCTCAGAATGTGCAAATACACACGTGCGCCCAATCGCTTACTGCCCGCCCCAACAACACACACTGGTCTTGACCACCTGTACTGGCGATAGCTCGGATAGCTCAGTGTGTGTATGGCCGGTGTCTCGCTACACTGATAGCTCGATACCACCTTCTAAAGGCGCCCAAACTATTTTTTGGGCCAGTGTCTACCTCACTTTTGACAACTTTCTACTCAAGCACATCAATAACATCATGAATGCACAGGAATACGGCGGTTTAAAAATAAAAATAACTATCTCTAGGTTTTCATCACAAATGCTTGTTACTGAATAACATTATTGTAAAGTCAAAGTCCTTCTTTCTTCACAATTCCTTTAAACATTGTACATTGTATTGGCAGACCAGATTAACACAAACATTTTGGTATATAATATAGGCACACATACACAAAAACAAAGATTTTATTAGGACTTTAAAAAATCCTCTGCTTTCAGCTCAATACAGTTTCAACAAATGACAGTGGCAGTATAAAACTATAATATGGTTTATGCTGTTTTTTCTGTTTTCATCCTCTAACATAAAGATATTTGTCATGTTTGTTTGAGGTCAATATCGAAAAAACTAATTTCAGAAGTTATTTTCTTTCTGATATCAGTGAAATTTTCCTTTTAGCATTTCTGCAGTTTTTAATAAAAAAAAAAGAAAATTATTTAAATTAAAATTAAAATGTGGGGTTACCTGACTATCTCATTTCATATTTTGCAACATCTGATAATATCAAATAAACTTAACGAATACCTGAGATCAGTTGACAAATATGCAGTGTAAATCATTTACTGAACCAGGTTGCACATTTGTTAGGTTTTTAACCTAGATGAAATATATGAGAATCCTTTATAAAGGTGATTTATTGTAATATAAATTTGTTGTAATATCAAATTAAATAAATTGTAACAATTTTTTTTTTTTTGCTAACAAATCTTTACAACAACTGGTATAGCGGGATACAGAGTGCACCTCTGACATTTTCAATATATTTTCTGCTTTCTTTCTTGCAGCAAAATAAAGTGTGTCTGTGGAAAGTTGAGAGACAAAAGGCCCAGAGTGGGGAGATGGATGATGGAGGAGGGAAAGGCTATGTGGAGAGTGACCCAGTGACTTTGTGTGAGGCACCACATAGGGGAGATGTCACTGGATTAGAGGTCAGTGACTATCAAACAGCTGCAGGTTATCCGTGGGTTTGAAAAGGAATTTGATTAAAAATTGGCTAAAAATATACAGGATTTTGCTTTCATTCTAATTTGTTTACAGCTTCTTTCTTTAGAAAGTGGCTTACATTAGCAACGACTTGCTGCATGTCTGATTTTCCTGTTCATGTTTGGGAAAAAATGTCCATTTGTATCCAATTTGATGACCACACGAGGTGACTAACCAATGTGGTGCCAATTAATTCACCCCTGAAGTTTCATAATGTACTATTCCAACGTTTGAATTGGAAGAGTTCAAATGTGTCTTCAGGGGTGAAAGAGTTAGGGACCAGAGTAAGAATCAATCTGTTGCATACTTAGACCTTGATTATTTTCTTTTCAACTATACTCTGTTTTTGCAACAATTATGGGGCCTTTGTTTAAACCAACATGATGTTCACTTTAATTTGAACCCCAGAAATTATTGAAAAAATTGTTCCTTCATGCTGGCTTTTTTGAGATTACCGTATATTGCATGGCATCACCAGTGTGTATACTGAAAGAGTCTCGACACATACCTACACTGTAAATAAGACGAAGAAAAGAAACAGCTGTGTGTATAAATGCACATAATACCAGAAAAATAGAAAACATGAGTATATGAGAAATACTTCTTTTTCAGACATGTACAGTGTTGTTGGTTTTAGTAAATTTGTAAATATTTACTAGGAAAACAGAAGTTGGGTTAGTGGAATTATTTTTCAAAATTTGTCTTTAGGCTAGCTATAGTACTAAAATATGAAATTGTAGACCCCATGCTTGGCTATATATGCATTTTGTGGCCGTTTTATTCCCTTTAGGAAAATAATCATCAAAATGCTGAAAGTTTCAATACATTGTTATATGTTTGATATGATATTAAAGTAAAGTTGAAATTTTGTTCCAGTACATGGGTCAAGATCATATTGTTGCCTCTTCTTCGACGGGAACTATTACTATTTATAAACACCATACCAACTCACAAGTAAGTAGCTAAACATGATAACAAACTTATCAGTAACAAGCTGATCATTGTGTAATAAACTTCTTATTTCATGTTTAATGATTTGAGGTACAATTATATTCGCTTTAACCAAAAATCTTCTGAGGTTGATAAAGGTCAGTTCCACTTCTTGTTAATATTGTTTTGGATGGCAAAATATTGGTGTAGAATAGCTGGTCAATATCAGTACCTAGACTTATCCTTTTAGTTTGAAACTAGACCTTTTCTTTAAAACATACACAATTTTATGTTTCCTTGGGAAACTTAAAATATGTCAAAATTATAAGAGGCACAAAAAATCTCCAGATTTAACTCTAGGCACTGTATTGTGTTTGTTTTCAGACCCTGGGTGTGTCCCAGCAGTGGGAAAAAGTTCATCATCACTATGGACAGATGTGTCCCTGTACATGTTTGGCTGTTCGTGATGACGTGATTGTGTCTTCAGGAGAGGACGGACGTGTCAATATAATACAAGTCGGACACAAAACGCCAAATAGAGTTATAGGTATAACAAATAAAATCACATTTTCTGTGATAGTTAATTTGCAGATAAGTCTTGCTCACTGATTAGAGCTACATGTGTACATGGCTAATCTGTTAACAAATGTTGCTATCCCTAGTGTCCCAAGTGTGGGATTGGTGAGAAAAGAATGTACTAGCTGTATCAGGGATCAGTTTATCCTCTGGCACACAACAGTAAATTTTATCTGTGGATCAGTTAATTTTGCGAGAAACTAGCCTAAGTTCTAGGCCAATTACTTCTTAAATGCACCATCCTGAAAACTTGTAAAAAACCAAAAACATGTGTGAAGACCGGAAAAATCCTCGTTTTGGGTTTTGGGTTCCGGACCGACCCCCCACCCCCCAACTCAAAAAATGTAAATATTTAATTGACTTGATCATATTTAAGTTAAGCTATGGGCAAAATATCTCCCTGTCTGGCAAGAAATTTCTTATCAATAATCATATATATCTAAAAAAAAATCTGTAGCATGTTGTAGCAATCATGGTGGACGTTTGCTCCTGTCTGTTTAAATTTCTTGTCTGTAATGATAACTTCATAGCCCAGATCCGGTATGTTAGTTGCAAAGAGAAGAAGAACACCCCTGTGAATGGGCATATGTAGGATAACGTCATGGTCATTGTAACTGAATTGAGAATTTTTACCGAACAAATAACCTTTCCAGGTGTTAACTACAGAACAAATAATTGCAAAAAGCTCAAACTAAGTATGTGGGTTGCCCTTAGAAAGAGAAAGAACCCTATTGATTTTGGTTGCAGTGCATCAAAGGTCAAGGTCTCTATTACTAAAAATATTAATTTATTGTCTGGATAACTTCAGAACAGAAGATCAGATAATAAAAACAAAGCTTAGACTTCGTAGGTAGGTTGCCCTAGAGATGGGGGGGAAAAGCCCTATTCGTATAGACATTTTGGAAATGGTCTATGAAAGGTTAACTCTTACCTAACTTTGGGATAAATTCCACAAAGCTCAAAGTAGGTTACTGTACAGTAGAGGACAAACTTTTCCATTTTTGGTGTGGTATATATTTTCAAAGCTCAAAGTAAACTTAAGCGATAATATAATTGTTTTAAACCTAACTTCCCAGTAACAATTTCCAACTATAAGAGTTGTAAACATTTTGCAAGCACAGCCTCTTCCTATTAAAAATATGTATGTATCAATGGCAATGTAAATCCAGGTTTCTATTTTTGTTGGGGGGGAGGGGGGATATTTCTATCTTGTATTCTTGGCACCCATATGGTTTTTCTCTAATTTATGTAGCACACCCCGGTAATGCCATGTATGACTTATTTCAATGATTACTTATTGAAATAAATGAGGCTATTGCTAAGTCTTCATTATTGTTATATGGGGATTTTCAATTTCATAAATTCTGAAATAATTTTAAATAGTACAGATTGTCATGTTGTGTGGCCTTTGTTGCTTACAGATAAAGCAGATAGCAGTACTGTCAATAGTATTACCTTCCTAAAGCAGACAGAACTTGTCACTGTCAATTCTACGGGACAGCTAAAGATATTTGATCTTAGGACAAATTCAGATGAACCAACTCAAACACTTTCTGTGTAAGTAAAAATGATCAAGTTGTGAAAAGCTAGGAAATTTCAACAAAGGAATCCACATTTCCCCATCCTGAAGACATATTTGATATTAACTGCTCTTTATTAAATTTGTCTGACAAGACCAACTCAATTCCTCACCTCATGAAATCAACAAAAGCAAGATTCAATCCTTAAATGAATATACAACTAACTTGCTTCCAAACTTGATAATAGTATGTTACTGTAATTATTACGAAATATGTGAAGTGAATTTCTAGTTTTAGACTCTGTATAAGTGTTATTGGTCTTTGTTTACATATTATGCACTGATGTTTCCTTCTTGTCATGAAAAAAAAGTGAATAGTTGCATAAAGCTAATTTAAAAACTCCTGACAATAAAATGTATATTCATAACTTTGCATCATCCTATTTTCATGTCAGCAAAAACATGTTTTTGATGTTCACTAAATTAGTAATGCTTGTTACAGAACGGGAGAGTTAACTCCTCTCCAGTGTATAGACAAACATCCCAGTCAGGCACACATTGTAGCAACAGGTGGACAAGATGGTGTCCTTGGAATGTGGGACTTACGACATGACAAGTTCCCGGTCTCCCTAATGGAGGCACACTCTGGGACAGGTACTGATGCACAATATGCATAACATATCTTCTTTGTGTTATTAACATCATCAAATGAGTTTAAAAGTAAATTGTAACTTAGATATCTGAAATCTGAACTGAAATATTTCAGAAAATGAAATATAGACTTTACCAGAAATAAATCTAAAATTTTCTGGACAAAATGAAGTTTGACTGCAATATCTTGAAAATACAGCTAAATACTTTGATTGTTTTGTTTAAAAAGTAGTGTATTTCACCTGACTCGAGTTGATGAGGCAGTTTGGCAAAAAAATAAATACATTATTCCTGAATACTTTATGGCTTTATAAATTGATCTATTAAAGATAAATATTCAAAAACGTCTTTTCTGCTTGAGCTATTTAAAACTTCAAGGGGGGGGGGGGTGTTGTAGTATGTCTGCTTCAAGTTCTAGCTTGGAATTGGTGTGAAGCTTTACCAAAATTTTATGGGCGGACATAAATATTTAACAACTTGATAATTGTGGTTCCAGTGTGGGAGGTGAGGTTCCACCCCACAGCACCCGACCACCTGTTCACCTGCTCTGAGGATGGCTGTGTTTGGCACTGGGATGGCTCACAGGTCAATGCCACACCTGTTTGCATGGTGACGGGCATCAACCAGATAACAGGTACAGGTATGTTGTATCTCCTTTACCAGAAGGTGTCTCATAAATCAGAAATATTTTGTCAAATGTTGATTGCGAAATCATTATGAAAAAAGGGAGAGAATACCTATTAGTTGGGTTAATTCAGATTTTCAGACTGTAACAACCTTTTCATGCTAACATTGGATAGCTGATGGGATGTCTGAAGATCGATTTTTAGCTCACCTGCCCGAAGGGCAAGTGAGCTTATGCCATACCGCAGCGTCCGTCGTCC
>JAUMHH010189761.1:0-13486 GCA_032359455.1 Chlamys rubida
TAGGACGACGTAACAACTAAGGTCATAGGACGACGTAACAACTAAGGTCATATAACGACGTAACAACTAAGGTCATAGGACGACGTAACAACTAAGGTCATAGGACGACGTAACAACTAAGGTCATAGGACGACGTAACAACTAAGGTCATATAACGACGTAACAACTAAGGTCATATAACGACGTAACAACCGAGGTCATATGACGACGTAACAACTACGGTCATAGGACGACGTAACAACTAAGGTCATAGGACGACGTAACAACTAAAGTCATACAAAGATGTAACAACTAAGGTCATACAAAAATGAAAAATGACACTCGATTGCTAATTACTGATGTTCATCTGCAGTATCCGTAATATATCGGCGACACGTTCTCCTCTGTCGGTAGATAATCCGGTAAAGTGTCCATGTTTCTATTGAAAGCGTAACATCGCAATGCTCAAACACATATCTAAAATGTTTTACGTGTACAATTACAAACACTTCTTCTTTTAAATTTATGAATTTTGAATACAATTTGGAGCGAGTATGTATTTTGTTGTATCGCGTTGTGTGACGAAAACTTAGTTTCTAATTATGAGTATATTCCCCATGGAAAAGTTTGCGAAAACCACCTTCACAAACGATGATTATATTCTTTTTACTGTTATCTATTTAAACAACAAGTTTTGTTATAATATGTTTACGAGATATGATGTATATATTACTTATGCACGTGCATGCGCGCGCTAACACAGCACATACTTTCATCTGGCTCTAGAGAATGTCGCTACAATCGGCGAGGTCTCCCCCACTGTAGTGAAGTAAGCGCTCCGTGCCATAAATACATATACATCCCGCGTGTTGTGGTATCGTATCTCGCGCAGCTCGGGATACAGGAATGCTACACCTCCCTGCGCGTGTGACGTCGTTGGTCTGTTAGAGAGGTCTGGTCGCTCGTGTCTTGTGTTCGACTAGCTCTATAGGTAAGTCAGCATTTCTTCATACGCTTGCATTGTTTTATTTCAAGAAGTGTAAAACATAATTCACTTGTTGTGCGTGTAAGGAAAAACAGAGAAAACAGTTCTTTAACTTTATTTGCAAACAAGATTCGTTCAGGTGAGTTCTAATATGGGGTTTGCAGCGATATATCATAGCTTGTGACACATATCTGTATGATCTGTGTACCCCCCTCGCGAGCATGCACGTGTACCATGTCAATGGGACCTAAATCAACTTCACCTACCCTCTTGATACCGGGGTTAGTAACTGGCTTGATTATTACATGTTTATGCATAAACGTTTTTGTCCTTTCAAAGATGTTCATGTCTTCTCTTGTTTCTGTCTCTCGGAATTATTATTCAGTCGTGACTTGTTCTAAAAAAGTTTACATTCATCTGTAGGTTTAATTTTCTGTTCGATTATTTTCATATTACTTTCTTGATTTGATACTATCAAACTCTCTGTGTACATTTGTACTAGATACAAGTTGACCTGGAGACTACCACTAATACTGGCATGTCCCGAAGCTTCGTATAAATAAGTCAAGCCTCTGTAATTAGTGTAACCAATCCTGTATTTTTGATTACCTATTCCTGTATTTAGTGTTATCCATTCCCGTATTTTGCATTACCTATTCCTGTATTTAGTGTTCCCATTCCACGACATTAAAGGCTTGTGCAACAATACAGCGGAAACATTAAATGGTCGCGATGTTGACCCTGACCTTGGATTCGGACGCCGCCTGAGGCGAACAAATTCTCAAGCACAATAATTAGTTCTTACTTAAATGTGTTTCACACCAGTCCTGTATATATATATATAAGATATATCGATATGGTTACAAAAGTCAGTTATTCATTGTTTCTATCTGATGTGCGGGTTGCTGACGGTAGATTCGGTGTTATTGCTGTTATACAACCACTTTGTTAAACTTAATGAGTTTGCCATTTCGGCTCCTGGGTCATATTAGTGATTGTCCAAACTCTCTCCAACTTGTATCGATAGTTATATATTTATCAGGTGAGATAACACGAGACCTCCGCTTTCTCGCGAGCTCGTATTACTGATCAAATATTTG
This sequence comes from Chlamys rubida, assembly GCA_032359455.1. Classification (NCBI taxonomy): domain Eukaryota; kingdom Metazoa; phylum Mollusca; class Bivalvia; order Pectinida; family Pectinidae; genus Chlamys; species Chlamys rubida. The sequence continues at coordinate 2,065 of JAUMHH010189761.1, forward strand.
CCCCATCTAGTGTATATAGATCAGATAGGTATCTACACGTGTAGTCGATTACCCATATAACCTCTGCTCACCCTCCCACCGCCATTTTTGTAACTGCAGTGCGCCATCAGTGTACCTACAGGATCTGGTTGCTATGGCAACACACGGTATTGTTTAGTACTTGCTCGGTACGCGTACATATGGTTTCTGATTGATCACAATATTACGCGATCAGATCGGATTCCATCGGACATTTTACAAAGGACTAGTTTGGTCAGTGGGAGGCCAAAGGTCCCGGGGGCGAGTAAGTGTGCCAGGGACAAAATCAGTCCCGGGGGCGAGTAAGTGTGCCAGGGACAAAATCAGTCTCGGAGCGAGTAAGAGTGATACGGCTAAATGAATTGAACGGCGAGTCAACATGGCAGGGACGAGTAATGATGAATAAGGGTGATGGGGTCAAAGAGAGTCAGGACTAGTAAGGGTGGTTGAGTCAGGGGAACCAAATGATCCTAAGGGCTAGTCGGGCCAACATTAGCCTAATGATCTTGAGGGCGAGCCAGTACTGCGGGAGCAATACATGTATACTATGTCAAACATTTAAACATCCCTTTTTACATGAGGTAAGAGGGTGGAACAATTGTGGAAAACTAAGAGCGATGAACGAGTGTTAAACGTCTAGAGGAAAACACGAATGTCCAACACTCACTGAGCTAACAAATGTGAAACATTTGGAGGAAAAAACGAATGTCCAACACTCACTGAGCTAACACATGTGACATTAAGTCAGTGAGTGTTGGACATTGACTCAGTGATTGTTGGACATTCGTTCTATCCTCCCAATGTTTCACATTTGTTAGCTCAGTGAGTGGTGGACATTCGTTTTGCCAACAATTATTAGCGATCAGTGATTACAGTGTATTACATGAATCTAAATCTAAGGAATTAAAACAGCTTTATTGATTAAAACACGTATTACTCACAAGGAGATTTATGGCGTGGACCAAATAATTTATAAAAGATATATACTACAGACGGGTCAGTAGTATAAGGAAAGAAAGGATAGTCAGGACGGTAGACAGATACCATTAAGCCAAGGAGCGAGTCAGCAAGGCGGCGACAAAATGATCGTAAGATTTGCAAAAATGTTTTCGCTAAGTATAAAACTAAATAAATGCGATTTTGAAACCAACTGACTTTAATTTGTCATATAACCCTAAATTGACTTCAATGTAAAAAGGTGTATATGTTATATGACATAGTTTTATTATCAGTCATGAGTACCGTGCCAAATTTTCTGACAAAACGGTTATGACTAATCTGTAAGAAATACATACACAACCCAACTCCCACGACCACAGAGCTGTACAGAAACTAAAAGTATTGCTGTGTTCATCATACAAAACACTTGAGCAATTCGCAGACGTGTGAAGAGAATGTTATTAGCTTTCCACATGTTGAACATCCCAATATCTCTTAAAGTGTCTGATGTAAAACGGTGCTATGTACTTTTATACTTGCTATATCCCACATCACGGAATCTGGTATGTTGATAATCCAGCACTGTAGACTGATACTCTGTCCACCTCCTGAGTAAGCTATCTATATAGAAGATGAACCATCATCACCTCAGCATTTGAGTCACCTCCAAAGACAAAACATAACGTTTGATGCTTATATAGACATTTGAACAAAGAACAATGCCGCCCACAATAAGAAGCGCTGTGCACATCTGTGATAAAGCTTTACTGTCGACCCGCCATTATCTATGTGATCGGAGATCAGCCACGGAGTCTGACAGTCACATATATCACCAGTGACAGATAACTGGGCTGAGTCCAGAGTGTACGGATGACCGTGCACTAGGACTGGTCCAGTGCTCCTATTGTACGGTAATGTACCGTGTCGCTGTAACTCACAAGGGTTCCTTATCTCTTGTCAATTGTAAGTTTGCTGTATTCCCCACAACAATCTATCATATCGCCTTACTCCCGTGTAATGGATGGTGCTTGCCTTGGTCCGTTGCCCGCTTTTCTATATATAAAATGGCACCAACACAGAGTTGGTACAACGTATTATTGTTGGTACAGAATGTAAGTCTTCCTATTAGTGACAAGTACAGAGTGTAAGTAACACATCATGTTTTCGTTTCTGTTTTTCTGACCATCAGAAAGGTCATTGCCAGAATATATAAAAGGTCGATCACACAAAGCGCAGGGTGTGTGACGACATGGTGCCTACCCCAAACATTACACGAGATCTGTCAGTTATAAGAAAGCGCGATGAACACACATTTTATGGTGGATCCTGAGCCAAGATACTCATGTTTTTGCGTGTTAGTGACTTGTAACGTTACAGTTTTTCTTTAGGTTAAGGGTTTCAAACAATCACAAAGGCCGTCCATAGTACATTGAGCAATGAATCTTTCCACAACTTTTCCCCCTGATGAAGAAACCATTTTTGTGAGAACAATCATGGCTGATTATGACCATCAATACTCTTCATCTACCAGAGTACCGGAAAACAGTGGTCACCAGTACTCCTACCATACACACGACAACGTGAAACTATGTTCAACATCAGTTTGGTTTGGTTTTCTATCGTTTAGTGTCCTATTAACAGCTACCTTCAATTAAAGACGTGCCTCCGTGTTTATAATATATACGTGCATGTGAGCAACATATATGTGCTTGAGATGGCATGTTGGTGTATTTGCTTCCATGCGATAGCGAAGATCTACTACTGACTTGAGAGAGCTACCTCATGATCACCGAAACACCACGCCGGACGAACTCGTCACACTAGTTCACCACCCTAAATGCTAAACGTTAACAGTAAATAACAACTAACATTTCAGCCATGAAATATCATCTTGTCCCCTACGGGCAGATGGTCTAGAGCAGATTAGTTCAATTACTATGCCATTCTGTGCCTTTGTTTACAAACATGCCAGACTACTGTTGTGAACTTCTGACTGAAATACTAGGATGGAAAACAAATAAGCATACCCCGACCCCGGTATAACCGAGAACTCCCTAACCCTCGGGTTGATTATTCATTTGGAGGTCTTATCCTCGGCTGTGCCTCGGGTTAGTCAATTTAGCCTTCGGGTTGGAGATTAGTGTGTCGCAACCTCAAGGAAGAGGAAGATTCTATCAGTCTTACACCCTAACATTGACCATCAGAACCTCTTCTCTATCACTCTAACGTCCTCCATCTCAGGGCTTCGTGACCTTTGACCTCTGATATAAGAGTCGAACTCTCCATTAAGATATATTGCATATAGAGAGAGCACTGTGCTATAATTGCCCCGCCCTGGTCTGTACAGATAATATCAGCAGGCATTGGGTACAGTTCCAGTAAGAGAGTAGGACTTGTTGGAACCCGGGGTTCCCTGCCGATCCAGTTTCGATAGCCAAAATACACTCAAGGTTGAGGTGTCTGGTAAGATCATTTTGTTGTAACTACCTTCCAAATGAATAGCCACAAATGATGTATGTGTGTCTGTTTGTAGAGGTTCTTTCTTTTTCTTTTGAAAACTGGAGTTCATTTAGCGCAGTTTCAATAATATTATGTTTAGCAATGTCTGTGGTCATGTAGGGAAACCTGTAAGGCACCAATAATATTCGAGATCCAGTCGTCTGACTGGAAATCTGCTTCTTTAACTTTCAGTCATTTATTATTATTGGGAAGGCGATAAAACAAATCTCAGACTGCCAGGTCGGAAAGATAGCAAATACTTAAAATAGCCAGTATCTGATTCAATATTAGCAAAATTATTCTCGACCTGGACGGAACTATTTTTTTCCGTTTAATTTTTACGAAAAAAATAGATGATGAGAGACAGTATGAACACTGTCTCACTATTCACTTGTCTTTCTGTTGTTTATTTTTGACCAGAGTACCCGTTCGGGTATAACAGTGTCTCTGGTCTTTATTTGACATACGACTTTCTGTACTACCGCTCGAAATGCCAGTTGGTTTTTTTCAGAGACAGGCTGACTATCCGTTGAGAATCACGTACTATCACGATAGATCTGATACTGTTGGTACAAACTCAGATCACTCAAATATCAAACAAGAATATGTCGTTACATAATCGTCCGTGTTCGTACAGACAGGAAGATCATTTGGCAGATTTCTGCGTACTTTTATTTTATAGGTGGGACTTCGACAGGGCGGGTTGTTAATTCCATATCTGTTAAATTTAATTGTCATTCTTTCTTTCAATTTATTGCGTGTGCTGCCAAACTTTCCGATATCTGTCAGTATCAGACCTTCTAAATATGTTTACTACAACTCTCGTCACGTTTGTTACCCTGTAAATAGTTATCAGTTTACATTGTAACATACACACTCACGCTCGATACTTCAGACTCCCTATCGGCAGCCATCTTGATCTGCTGGTATATATTTGTGTAACTCTTTGGCGTGCGGAGGCGATGTAATACCCAGCAGGTGGCGCTAGTTATCAATAAGTCTACGTTCCAGTCAATCTAGATAATGCACAAATCCCATCAGTAATGCATGGCAAAGATAGCCAATCAACAAGCCAAGATTGTTTTCTATTTTATATGTTTACGTTTACGTAATCATAACTCAACGTTTATGATACATTATAATTTAAACGAGGAACAGTATAATCCTTTGTTTCACAATTTCCATGTCCACGCAAATGTTTACTGCCTTTGTCGGATTGTTCTGCGTGTAGGCCTATCTCGTATATAGCTTTATTAGAATGTTTAACGAATTTGATTTTAATCAGAAAATAATATTTTCTTCTCCATGCAGCAAATGGATCTTTGTTTTAGCTATAAGATAGGCTTAACATACAACAATGCGGTGCGCCGACATTCGTCTAAGCAGGACGTCTAATTTCATCAGATCATGAATTCAGAATTAGTCTTGAAAATAAGTTTTCATATGTACTGAGTTGAAAATAAGAACAAGTGCAGTCGGAGGGATGTTTATCTGGAACATGAGGCGGTGGACTTGGTAATCTACATTATGTAAGAGAGATGTGATCTAAGAATAGAACCGAGGAATACTTATTTTATTCCGGGCAGCCGTTTTTTTTGTCTGTCATCTCTAGAAATAACGATAATTACCCAACAGTTGTTATACATGCAGCTATACATATGCATGTGCCAGCAACTTACGTATTCGCGCCCTGATGACAACATTACTACCGATGACACACATCGCAGTGCCAGCACTACACGTGAACATAATCGGACAGACAGCTCAGGGTCAATGATACTGTTATACAAGTACTTAAGTTATAATAGGCTTCAGGAGAAAATGTAACTTGTTGGAATTGATATTAAATTATCAGTCATCTACCTCTGTAGCTGAAACCATCACGCGTACATGTACACGGGGTAAGAAGCACGTATAAGCACTTCGATGTAAAACGCTCCGTATATCAATGGTAATTTAAACCCCCTTACACGACGATCATTATACCACGCAATGCATTCACATGTTAAGAATTAATGTCGATCTTAAAAACATGCATTTTAATTACAAGTGTACTCTAAATTTATGTGGAGGTGAACGCAATGATGATCAGTATGGGAACATTAAGTATTTTTACGTGTCACGAATGTTTGGTTAATAAATTAGGATTTAATCATACATGTAGCAATCCTGATATCAAGTTCATAACTCGTCAAAGTATTTAAGTTAAACATGTCTACACCCTAACCAAGTGCATACATGTATCCCCGAGCTCTCTGGGTAATACAGCCAAGGCAAGATATAAAAATGATGTTCATACATAAAGTTACTCATGAACATACCTCTCTGAGTAACGGCGCTATTACGAAGTTTGTTTATACGTCGGGGCTCACTAACAGTTTCGTGAGATGCAGAAAAAAAATATCACTTGCAACAGAAGCCATTATTATTCTTTTATCATGAAAAACAAGCAAGCCTGCTTGGTATGTGTTTGATATAGTCTGTTTGGTGGCCGATATAGTGATTAATGGATCTCATATACTCATGGCCGATAAGGAAACGCCTTAGTTTAGTACCTACCATGATTTCAACACATCACAGTCTAACATTGGTATATATTTCAATTTAAGAATAATGTCGATCTCTTAGTTGAATAATAATAAGCCAATTGTTGACCAGAAAGTTTATGGTTAATCTTAACAGTTATTTAATCCTTATCAATCATCCAGACTGGTTAGGTACTATATAGATTTCTACGTACCTAGAAGTCATATAAACAGGTCTAGCTCACGGTACTGAACCTTCATATGTTTCACCAGGTCTCGCCATTGTACCTATATAATTCTCACTGCTCTACCTACACGTCTCAAGGTCTCGTCACTGTACCTACAATTTTCGCCATTGTTCCTACGTGTCTCAATGTCTCGTCACTGTATACGTACCTACAATCCTCGCCACTGTACCTACATGTCTCATATCCCGTCACTGTACCTACAATTCTTGCTACTGATTTACAGGTCTCAAGGTCTCGCCACTGTACTTACAATTCTCGACACCGTACCAGCATGTCTTTATGTCTCGTCACTGTACCTACAATTTTCGCTACTAACTTACAGGTCTCAAAGTCTCGCCGCTCTACCTACAATACTCGCTACTGCACAAAGAAAAATTTCCCTACCTGTCTCTATGTCTCGTCATTGTACCTACAATTCTCGCCACTGTACCTACATGTCTCAAGGTCTCGCCACTGTACCTACAATTCTCGCCATTGTACCTACATGTCTCAAGGTCTCGCCACTGTACCTGCAATTCTCGTAACTGTACCTACATGTCTCCTCATGGGACTACCTTCGATAGATCACCAGACGTTAATACCCGTTATCTGTTCTTAATCAATGTCTGAGGCGTGCTTATGCACGTGAGCTATCCATATGGAACAGGTTTTGAAACCGATGTCTTGGAAAGATAACGCCGACCCTGCTAATGGTTAGCAGGAGGGTGGACTAATAGATGGATTATCTGTCTATCAACCGGTCAGACAAAACTAGACCAGCTTCACGGAGTATTGACTAATAATTGGAATTCTTTCGTGTACATAAATTTCATAGAAAAAAAAATAACAAATATGTTGCAGGTTCTCAGGTTTATTTATTTATTTTTTAATTAATGGAATCGAAAAGTTTGGCAAGTACCAAAACCGAATTATTTAGAATATTTATGTTTTGATATGAGTTAAGCTTTCTGGGCCTGCACCTGAGCTGTCTGGCACCGTGAGATAGGCCTATCTGTACCGTCAGGTATATAAATGATTCTCCCGGTGTTTACATCTGAGTAAAGAGTTCAAAGCCAGGCCAAGTGTGGTTGTGAGAGCATTGCTTTCTTTTTATATTTGTTCGCAGCCTTGGACTGGAAATGTGTGTTTTTCTCTTACACTATAACGGTGATAGAAGAATTGCGCCGTTACATGTATGTCCCAGCCAAGCTACATTATCGTACACAACGCTAGTCGTAACACTCGATACGTTTCATATTCATCCCCTGATGTGTGAACCCTGTCTGATGAATACAAGTGGTATCTTACCACAGGTTATGTCTCACGGTGACCAGAACACCACTGTTTCTATAAAGATTGATACTTTGACTTCCACGCATTTAATGTCGATTAAATGTTGATATATAGCCACAATGAGTTAGATAGTACATAATTGTACGTGCACTTTTCTAGTACGGACATTACAGACACTTTTATTTAGAAATAGTCCGCATTCGTATTTATCTATGTATTTTTCAAAATATGTTTGCTGGACTAAAACGTTTCTAACTTATAACCAGGTTTATATGTTTCTAAGTTATAACTAGGTTTATATGTTTCTAACTTATAACCAGGTTTATATGTTTCTAAGTTATAACTACATGTAGGTTTATATGTTTCTAACTTATAACCAGGTTTATATGTTTCTAAGTTATAATCAGGTTTATATGTTTCTAACTTATAACCAGGTTTATATGTTTCTAAGTTATAATCAGATTTATATGTTTCTAAGTTATAAGTAGGTTTATATGTTTCTAAGATATAACCAGGTTTATATGTTTCTAAATTATAACCAGGTTTATATGTTTCTAAGTTATAACCAGGTTTATAGTTTCCAAACTAAAGCAGGCCATGGCTTTATTCTCCTTAGCACATCCAGGACCTTTACCGACATGTTTGTTGGAAAAACATGCGGTAGTTATGACAATCTAACAGAAAACAAACAGTTCGTTAGCTGTTGCCCATATGGAAATATAGTCGGCTATAACTGGCGCGTGAAGTTTTGTTATCTTGTGGAAACACCTCGGCGAGTCAATATTATAAGCTTAGCCCCCGGATGGATATTCGATATTCCTTGGGTCGGTACGATATATTCCCGGTGTTAGATGTTTACGTGCGATTCTCTGTAGTAAAACATATTATCTGCCTACTGCCGATGAAGACCTGCCCCCTTTAATACCACTATACACTCCAAGTATTGGTGACTATAACGTTACACGTTGTCTCTTCAAATCTTCCAACGTTCAACCATTGTTAATCAAGTTAAAATCGAGAGTGATAGACTGTGGACGGAATACTAGTATTTAGACGTCATCCGGTCATACTGTATTCATATTTCTATGATTCCCAACGTTATTTCATGGAAAACTCCTGTGAAAGAAACTATATTGTATAATACCTGTTCAGCACACACACACACACACGCATTGCAGTATTGGTAGATAGGTATTACATGTACGTACAATGTACAATAAAGCATGATGGTGAATACTGATCATGAATTGCTCTTGTTTACAAGCAGAAGAAATGACAAAGTTAAAACAATTGCTTTAAATAACTAGATCGTTGTTGTACGTACATACTGTTTTTTGTTGTGGCTCCGCCCTGCTGGTAACAGAAAATACAATTCAACCTTTCATATTTCTATTTATTACATTAGACAGTAACCTTTAATTGTTTCCAGTAAAATGATAGGCAAATCAGATTATGTTTATCCTGTAGCTCACAGTGAGTAATGATTTGCCCTTCAAATGGGTGTATATCAGTTTCATTGAGGATGAAGGATTTGATTAACCAGTGTGGTATAAGCGAGGATATGTGACGAACCGATGGGTGGGTGGTATCCTTGATGGCCTGATACGCCTCGATTAAATACGTAATTACTGGGCAGACCAGAGAGAACGCCCCGTCTTAAGTTTTTAAATTGAAAGTTTGTACATAATTTAAATGATTACAACTTTTGTAAACAACCTACAGGAGAACGTTTGGTAGAGGACTTTTTATGAATATATCGATGCACTTTTCCGGACCATTAAATGTGCATTTTGAGGTCAATTTCATTGCTTCTGGTGTATGTCATTCCTCCCTCTCCCTTTCCTGCTTCGCCTCCTCTTCTCCGTTTCACATTATCATTCTTACTTTAGGAGTGTGTCCTTGACCTTGAAACGTTTGATGTTACGTATTATGAACATGCCAGAGTGAGCATGTTGATATGAGAAACATTCGGTTGTTATGTATTAGTACTCCCCCTCCCTCTGCCATACGGTCTGTGAGAAGGCATGCCGTAACACAAGGACTAGATGTTTATATTCGGCTAATCAGCGTGATCCATATTTGCGACTTATTATGGCCATGACGTTGTGATCTACATATTCTACAAGGAAACAGTTTTCTCCACATCTGTCCTTATTTATTTTATCAGGATGTCCTTACATATATCGGTACGGTATAGTGTATGTCTCCAATGCTACTCGTTTCACAGTTCATTATTCTGTTACACTAGCCACTAGATCTTTTTAAGTTCGAGTGTTGGACTTCAAAGCAGAAAGCTGTGCTTTCATCAAAGGAGTGACAGCAACACATTTATTTCAGAAGGAACATTGCCACATATGGCATCGAGTTGTTACTAAAAGTAAAACTGAAAACATAATCATAGGTTACATGTACCTGTTCTCATCGCTTCACCGTTCATAGAAGTCCTGTTGAATACCATTGATGTTTCCCAAGTGTGACAGAAGGCTTTAATTTCGGTGAATTATGATGAATCGGTTTTGTATTCTGTCATTGATTTAATTCCGAAAAAAGTGTTATTTTAATACTACTAGACAATGTCAGTTTTGTCTTTCTGAATGCATTTAAAATTTTAACTTTTGTTCAATGAAGAATTCCAAACTTTTCGCTAGTTTAAAGTTCGATCTTGAGACAACTGGAGGATGTTAACACATTTTATAATATAACCTGGCGGATCTGACTCGTAACATTCGGACTCAAAGTTAGATACAAACGTTTTGATGCATGCATGTTCTGACGACAACAATGCTCATTCCTAGCTCCATATCTAGCTGGATTTTGAAACAGTGAAGGGACACGTAGTCGTTCACAATACCTCTCGTTCTGTTAGAATTGTTCTTACTTTTGTTTTTACTCTACACGTTACATGTAATATGCTGGGAATGGACTAACGATGGATGACCGCTGTTGAGTAACAACCTTCTATAGATTAGGAAAAGCAGTGCCCTCCTTATCGTTACTGCCACGAATTAGCTATGATTAGGCCACGACCTTATCTCCATTTAATTTTTTCTTCTTTTCCCCCCAAATCATATCAGCGCAATAGAAACGTGCTCACTCACCTCACACATTTCAACTTAGAGAAAGAAGAAAAGTCCTGACTTTACAATACGCCTTCGATAAGTTACCTTCATGGAAGCTGACATGCACAGCACGTGTTGTTAATTAACCAACACAGCAGTGATGTAAAACGATGCTCCGAACTACAAGTACAAGACACCTAGCGGGGTTGTCAGTGTCCGACGTCATGTATTGTAGTAAAGGTTTGACCATCTACTATAAAGCCGTACATATAACCATACTTTGCAATTAGTATGTACCTGCGAACAACATATTGTACCCTCATCAATGATAAGTATACCCTAGAATAGCATTGTCGGTAGTAAAACACATCCTTGAACTCCATCGTCAGGTGTAAGATTATATACTTTCTGGCAAGTGGTGGTCCCTTTCTCCTGTTTGTACGGGAACATGCCGAACTGTGTTGTTCGTTTAAAGTCATGTTTGTTCTTTCTAATTTCTAAAAGTATATTTTTACAACTTTTAAGAACACAATGTCTCGATAGCCATAATACTATTATAAATGAATTTCTCCGCCTCTGACAAGCTTAGAAACCTCACCCAAACCCTGGTATCAAATTCATCTATTCTGTCAAGTTGATGTTTACTGTTGTTTGTTTGTTTGAGTGGTTTTACGTCCGTTTCACCACCGAGTAGTTTGGTTATCTAGCAGGCGAAAATCACCATTGTAAGTACTTTGTACATAGAAACAATGCACGATGCTTGACAAAGAGACGTTGTGTGCAGTACAAAGGGAAGTTACTACTTACAAGTAGCTATACTTAGTTCCCTATTCCACTGCAGGCAAATCACCGGTTAACTTTA
>JAUMHH010189761.1:13586-30201 GCA_032359455.1 Chlamys rubida
CACCATTGTTTCCTATAGAGTATCCTCCCGTTAACTTCACACCATTGTTTCCTATAGAGTATCCTCCCGTTAACTTCACACCATTGTTTCCTATAGAGTATCCTCCCGTTAACTTCCCACCATTGTTTCCTATAGAGTATCCTCCCGTTAACTTCGTTTTGGTTATGTAACTGTAACGCCACTGAGGTTAGGGTACTAAAGTTGACTTGTAGTTTAATTGGTCAGTCAATCTTCTTCACTTTTCATAAAAGTTCCCCAAAGGATGGTTTTCTGTTTAGAAATGGAAATTTTAATGCGTAGTTACAGTTTTTGGCAGTTGTTATTGTTATTGAGATTGTTAATTTGTGTATGTCCAAACTGAAATAACTCTATCAACTGCAATAAATGCGTTTGAAAAGCATACAAGTGAATCATTGTTCTATAAGTGCAACACTTTGTTTGCTCTCGTAGCCTCAAACCACACATCTATAGACGAAACATTGGCGGCAAGAGTAGAAACGAGGATTTTTTTCTTTCCATCTCTCTCATTACCTACACAGATAAGTTCTGTGATGTCGTTCAGAGTTGAGAAAAATATAAAAACCTGTTGCTTCTACCGATGTTATATATTCCAACTTAACATAAGAAATTTGAAATTAACGATTCCGCCGTGAAATGTTTATTTGAAAGTGTATTCAATTTTATGATATACCCGACCCCTGACGGCAAGTGTATCTCTAACGAAGTCCCGAGATGTTCCAATAAAAATATGACCAGATAACACGACTATGTTGATGTGTTTACACGATATGTGTGGTACTTTCTGACATAGCGCGGCTGATAAAGACAGAAAAAACCTGTTTACACGAAAACTAGGTCAAGTGGTAGCACGTGCTCCAATCATACTGTATAAATAATATGTTTCATTTACAGAATCAAGTAACAAGCAAATCTATATGGGTTGAGAAACTAAAAACACATGCACACGTATTAGCGTAAAACGACGTATTAAAACATCAGATACACATAGTTAAGCATCATAAGACACATTTTTAAACATCGAATACCAAGGTAAACATCAGATACACACACAGTGAAACATCAGGCTCACGTAGGAAAACATCATATGTATGTAGTAAAACATCAGGTTCTTGTAGATTAACATAAGATACGTATACATGTATTTAACAGACGCACGTACATTGTAGGTAAATAATTAAGAGATACACAAGATTAAACATCAGATACACGTATTTAACAGATACACGTAGTTAAACTTCAGATACACGTGCAGTGCACGTTGTGTCAAATACAACTACACGTTTACGTTGTGTCAAATACACAGTTGAACACAATATTCACATGGGGAGTAACACGCAGTTAAATATAGGATACTCGAATTTAAATATCGTTTTACGATAAGAAATGACACATGTTGTAAAGTTTAAATTAGACCTTGGACACGCCCGTATACGAAACTTATTCAGTTCGTTTTGGGTGTCAAAGGAAATATTCTCGTGGCCTCGGACATTGCTGTCAGGGAAACGAAGCCATCTGTTCATGATGATGAGATGGTTCATTAACTCCAAACGCATGTACGTCAGGTGTGTCAGTGAAAAGTGACGTCATGTGTTAAGGTAACATCTAGGTGAAGGCATGTCGGGACTTTACTCAACCACACCAATTAACTGAGTGTGTACCGAATGGTACCATTCCACAGTGGGTACACAAGTCGGTGTGAGATTAATGCGCGCTCTTTGGGTTCGAAGATCTGAGTCTGCTGATTCTTGCTTTCGTGTGTCTGGGTCTTTGAAGCTCAATCTCCTCAGATAATCAGCATTGTTTACAGGATGTCTGGCCTACAGTTATTGAGTATTACACAATGAGTACAGGATGTTACGTATTAATCTCGTCACGTTCGGAGATGTAGCCCTCATCTATCACCATAACAACGGCTGAACCTGATCAATGATCATGATAACGGTTACCTCATTGTAATTTCATAACTATATAATCGAAGACAAGAGAAGTTTACAAGTGTAGATACTTCTTGTAAAAGCTGTTCAGTGTTTAATAGTATATCACTCGATAATATGCTAACGGAAATAATTAAATTGAATAATTATAAAGTGCACAACACAAATGTGGTTTATAAAAAACTTAACTGGTAGTTTTGTTTGGTAGAGCAACCTTTGGATAATTGATCGTAATATAATTATACGAATTTATCACAACAGTCAATGGACAATTATTAGTTATGACCTTTTTAGAGCAAACCTTGTTGATAGCGTAACTTAAAGTAGTGAACATCAATGCTAGAAATCTTTCACTACTTTAAGAGTGCCAACCTTTCACAAATGAAGTCGTATTCTGGTGCAAATGGTTAGTATTTCACAAGGTTTGTTTATAAAAACCAATAACCACTGTAGTTCCATTCTTGCGAGAAACTGTCTAATACAAAGATTGATAAATAAAAATCAAGTATAAACAGAATAAAATTATCATAAAAATGTATAAAAGCCAACTTAAACAACAGAAGGCAATTATAATAAGTTACAAGTCAAAAGGGAGTATTAGAATACTATGAAACTAAATTACAATACTGAATACTGATATATCAAACAAACGTTTCTTCAGGTTTATTGGCAAAGCACTACGGCTGTGAAAGATACATTAATATGGAATTTAATACGGAAATAATTTTGTTTGAGAATGTACGGCTTACCATAGACCTAATACAAGCATAATTATACAAATTATATTACAACAAAAATAGATTGAGTTTTCAATTGTACAGTGTTGTATGGTGGGAGAAGGGGTTGAGAACTTCTGCCTAATCGATAACGATACAGTTTTAGATATGTAATTAACAAAATCAATTCAGAACAAATTTGCTGCTTATTGGTGCTCTATTCTCCCTTGAACTTGTAAATGGAAAACACATTATCAATAAATTGCAAAGGAGGGTCTTACAGCTATATAGCTCTTGAAAAAATATAAATTAATTTGTGTAAGATTTCCTTCATTCTCTCTCAGCCATTTCTTCAACCATTCAGCGCAATGGTAATAGAAATACTTATGACAGGGGAGATAATTCTGTTATCTTCCCACACTTACATGATTGATGCTTGGCTTAGAATAGGGAAAAAATCGTTTCCTCCATATTCAAGAGATATTTTGAACGCAAATGGGTAAATGAAGAAAGCATGTGTTTACAGTTTCTACAGAACATACTTCAATTTCTTACTTGACATTGATATAGAATTGGAGGAAATTGGACGAAACAGAAACACCGAATAATTTCAGCTGTACATCAAACGGTTCCACATACATCTAAAGGTGTAAAATCCTATCGCCAGTTATAAGTAGGAAGGCAGCGTTAATGTGCTGAATCTGAGACCTGACGCTATCCTTACTGACGTTTCGTGTGTTTTTGTGGCAAATAACGAGAAAAACACACTTGTAACTTCACTGACTTCCAAGCACGTCTGTGTTCTCTTTCTGTGTGTGTTGAAGGTTACACAACTGTTCAATATCAGACGGGACACATTCACTTACTGCTATCGGCACCCAACACACTGACCGACTGTAATATTGTAGAATCTGTTATCTGAGGAATGGCCACTGACGTGGGGAGCCTACTTTCGGTTTTACCACCGCCTACACTCGATGGTGCCAAACGCTGCCCCTAGCCTTGCAGTGTTATTGTGTATACATCTAACTAGAGCTAAGTAAACATCAGGAATATGACTAGCTCGTATTGAAGGAATACCCACAACGACTGCTTCATTCCTTGTGTTAGAAATACAGGATAAACTCGTGTCTTCTTTTGAAGAGGAGAAACTCGTATTCCTACATCATCCCATAATACACACACCAGAGGTGTACTCACGTGTATACTTTACTGCGGAGTTACTTACTTTTGCAGTGCAGTTCCATTCTTATAACGATAACCGGATCACGCAATGGTACCTTCCAATACTATTCTCCTGTATGTGTATCTACCTGTTTATGTCACGTGATAAGTGAAACGCAGATAGAGGCAAATTTCGCCTTTTTAAAGTCACAGCGTATGTTTTCATCCATTTGGTGGCATTTTGTTTACAACTGTTTGCATTGTTTCAGGGCCTGATGCGTCGAACCATGAAGATGTGAACGCGTTCCTAGAACCCAACTCGCAGTGACGTGAGGACGGACGGACATCTTATCGACATAGGAACAGACACAGTCCACTATGGTAACTAGCCAAAAATTGACCATCACCCTGACAGGAGGAGGACCTTGGGGGTTTCGGCTGATCGGTGGGGAAGAATACCCATTGCAAATAGCAAAGGTAACTATCTTGTTAATTGTGAAAATGACATGATGTTAAATTCAGCATGACAATTCCTCCAAGGAAGTACCACTGGGTCTTGGACTCACGCAACTAAATCATTCACTAGGTTATTACTAAGCTATTTAACTGCTAGCTTTGATATTTGAGGGTCAACACCAAAGGCAACTGTCATTTAGAGGTGCATACCTGAGGAGGCTGCAAAAGACATGTTGACAGGTTTAATGGATATGGCAGTGTCACAACTTTCAGTTGTTGACAACCAGAAGTTTACAAGCTAAACCGTTGAAGCAGGACGGGAATACCCTCTTACTTTTGACCCATTTTAAATCCGCGATCGGATATTAAAATCTATTAAAACTGTACATTTTTCAAAGTACAATTAGATTACTCAGAGGCAAAAAAGGGAAAAAAATAGAATGTGAAACAGTTGCTGATTGACTGATTTAGTTGCGTTAGTCCTCATTGGTATATTAGATCATTTGTAAGCTATATGTATGTTTTCTTTGTAGACCGGATTACTTCCCTTTGGAGTTATGTTTACATTGATTTGTGACCGTGCTTACTTTGCACTTTTGACAAGTTTATATTGTTTATTGGATATTTTTACATTGCTTTGTTTTTACCTTTACCGAGATTCGTTCTAAATATTTTTTCGCTGAATAATTGTTATGTTTACTTTGTTTTGTACATGTAGATGTATACTAATATTGCTTTTGTAAACTTTATAAAAGGTAATTTAATGCAGATTTTGTTGACATGTATCATGATGATATCTACCATAGTTAGTGTTATGGTATACTCAGGATAGTGTTGATGTTTATCATTTATGTACTAAGTTGATGTATGTCGCGATATTCTATTCAATATGAAATCACCGAAACGAGCTTTTAAGATATCAGTTGAAATTGAAATGAAACGTATATTTATTACCTTACCAAGTATATAAGTGTCCATCAACAAGCATCCAATATCAACACAGACCTGAGTCAGGTGACATAACAGGAGGTGATGCAAACAGATACATACATGTAGTACTGTGATCATAGGATAAACATTGACACGTGTGATGGGCTCACTCTCTATTGATATATTGTATGTGGTTGTAATGTTTTGTTAATATACCTTTTATTTCATTTTCTGTGAAATGTTAGTTTTAACAATGAAAAATAAATGCATTTTTTTCTATTGTAAGAAGTAAAAAAAAAAAAAATTGCACACGAAACTGACCAATTAGAGAGAAGGGTTTATTGTGAAAAACACAATTGTCAACTCTGACCTCATAATTGCCCTGTGACATCACAATACACGATATTTTTGTTTGACGATTTGGAAAAATATGATAAATGGAATATTCTTGGTATTTTGATGAATAATAGTTATGTTTTACTCGTGGTATAAATTCAATTTTACATTTTTCACTCTTTAAAATTTTCAACATATTTTTCCTTATAGCTGTCGTGGTAATTTTATGTTGATATCTATCTTGGTGATATCTAATGGTTTCACATTGAATACCATATATATATTTAAATAATATGACAGAATACCGATAATTTTCAATTGTTCAAAGCACGGGTGGAAATATCAGTATATAAATATCGTTCTGATTTGTCGATACTTTAATTGTGATTGAACAATATGTTTTTTTTCATTTTGATAATTTCTGATATTTCACCGATGTAAATGTAATAAATCGATAAACGTTGTTGATATCTATATTGATATCTGCAAGTGTAATAAAGTTTTCCATTTGTATATATAGATATCTGTCATACACGTAACGTGATCTATTTATATGGCTGTCATGGTAACCTACATGTTGATGTCAGCTGCGGTACTCTTATATAATTTTGATACCTGCCGTTGGAATGTACGTATACGTCTGTTGTAGCGACGTATGTAGAAACCTGCCGTGGTAATCGTTAGTTTGCTTCGAGTTAAACGTCCTCGCAACGGCCAAGGTCATATGACGACGGGTGTCTAGGGAGACAACGGCCAAGGTCATATGAAGACGGGTGTCTAGGGAGACAACGGCCAAGGTCATATGAAGACGGGTGTCTAGGGAGACAACGGTCAATGTCATATGAAGACGGGTGCCGAGATTAGAAAGAGTGGGGAAGCCAGATAAGAAAAACATTAGATCCAATGTCTTGCAAAGAGGGGAATAGATCAGTTTTGGTTTCTTTGATGTCCCCAAGCTTAAGTCACAGAAGATGAACTCCCTATGCTGCCGGGGACCCACATTAGTCGCCTCTTACGATGACATAGTGTGGGGAAACAGCAGGCCTCTTCTTTCCCCGAAGCAGTCCGTGCTAATCAATGTTGATATCAGTAGCAATACGTAATATATGTCGAAGTGATATCAGAACCACCTTAAAACGCGTTCATTCTTATTGCTAAATCTCTTTTGTGTTTTTTAACAGGCTGCTGCTGTGTATAGTCTGGGAGTCAATAGTCTGTTGGAAATGTTTTAGACATATAGATGTGTTTCATATCATTTTGATGCAAACCAGCTCAATTAGCTTTCACATAGAACATATGTTTGGCACGCTGTTAGAACATTCACGTGTACCCAAACTTTACATTCAGAAAGTATTAGGGCTATACAATTCACTCTTAACAGCGTATTGTCTTTGAAATCATGATGATAGCCTAAATAATTATAAAACGATTTATTTTAAATCGAAACAAGTCAATAATTCTGATATCAGTCAACGATGAACTAACAGAGTAATGTTAGGCTGTTCGTTATTGATAAACAAAACAAAAACAAGTATAGTATATCGATGTGCCCTTGTAAAGGTGAGGGACTATACATATGTAATGTGGGGTGTCTGTGAACATCTGGTGTACATCTCATCACCCGCAAGTGTGTAATAATATCAGTAATACATCAATGTGTTTGTGATGGGCAGCATCTGACGTATTCTCACCAGGTGTATATATATCTTACACTACCTCGCACGCCATGGTCGCATGCACTGTAGTCCAAGCAGCCTCCGAGTACCTATCACATCATGGGCGCGTGTACTATGAACTATACTGTATAGTGCGTACCACACCATGGGGCAGTGTTATGCTAAATGAACACTCTCAATTTACCACCTTCATTTTGTGTGACAGTTCATCTTGATTTTATTTTTATTTTTGTCGGTCCTTTGTCTGTTCGCATTGCAAAACAAAAACAAGAGTAACGTTTTATTTTTTAAATCTTGTTGAAATTGTATTTTTGTTTTGGGGAGTTTGAACATGTGCTATGCTTTTCAAGAAAATATAAGAACCATCTACTTATATTCTGTCGATATGCGGTGAAATGCTTCAGTATTTTTGTGGCAATTTTCTCATGTATTTTTATGATAAGGAATGTATTAAAAAACATTATTGTGGCAATTAATTGGTAACACGTTAAACTTGGGTTGTAACTATAACGTCAGGTAGGTGTACCTACTGCATGAGTACGAAACGCTCGTGTAAAGAGTACTCTCCGATTTCCTTTAAACTACAAGAGCATGATATGATAAACTCAGGTTAAACGACAAAGGAGACGTACGTGTGGCTTCTAACTGAGTCTATAAACATACCATACAAAGGCTTTTATTTTGACGTAATTGATATGCTTACAAAAAGTTCAGGTGATACATTGAGCTAGTCATGTTACACGGCGAATGACAAATATGTGGATTTAATAAATACATAAGACAGTGTCACTTAACACATCCATGGTACTACGGCTGGTTAGAGTGTTTTGTTACAGTGTCAATTTTTGCAATACCGTGCAGGTGAGATAGTCAGGTAAACACTAAAACACTTGGATGTCGGGCGACCCGTCCCCTCTGTGTCGGTGTCACACAGGTTATAGTGGTCGATGGTGGTGGACTTATCGGTGCTGTTTCTATTTTGTTACAACTGTTCCGATAGGGAAAGAACTTTGAGGTAAACAATTTACATTATACATTCGAGTTTTAAAAATATCCGTATCTGTATGTTCACGTTATCAATTTGTTTTAATATATCATTTGGTGATCATGTACGGCCAAGCGATTTGTTTGATTGTGCAATCCAATTTCATTTTTCTCTATAATGCACAATGCTTATATCGAGCCTAATATTACATATAGCTAGAGGGTCGAGTCGCTGTCTCTTCTTATTCATAATTACATTATGTGTATAGTGATACAAATTTTCACTATTTGTAACGCGTTGATGAGCATTGTTTTAGGAGTAAAGCTCTTCTTGTTATTTGATGAGTGCCTTTAATTGTAATTGATGAGATTGTATTTCAGAGTATTTTTTTGTTATTATTATAAAGTTGATGCGCATGTTTTAATTTTAATGTGATAAGTATTTTATAAATCTGATAAGTATATATTTAAGAAGTATTTTGATGCCTTAATCGTGAAGAATATATATTTTTTTAAATGTGTATTATACTTTTGTTATGTACCCTTTTTTGTAAATTTAGCTTCAGCAGCAGTATACCTGATTAGTATACCTGGAACTATTTTTCTTTGTTCAATATTTTGTGTTATATAATTTATTTTTATTTGACAAATTTCATATTGTCCAACAAATTTTACGACAGCATCGTCCAAGGTTTACCTGTTTCAGAAAAAAAGACATGTCCGTTGCATTCCAACTTAAATTGGTCTATTTACAGCAAGGTTATAACAACATAGCAGGTAGTAGATTTTGTCTAATTTTCCAGACAATCCGTTCCTTTATCATGACAAAAGTATGAAAATACTAAATAACAAAATTTGAGACAGAGAAATAGAGTTACTTTTAAATGTATAGTTATGCTGATGTTGACACATAAACCCTCGGACGAATGGAAGCCAAAGACTAGAGATTAAAAACCAATCTTAAGATGGTGCAACAACGTAAAAATAAAATGACATTTCAAGAAAAAAACTGTAAACACAGTTGTGGTGTCGTCGACCGTTGTTTAGATATAAAACTGCTTAAATGTATCTAAAATGATTTATTAACACTACGATTATTGAATATGCTACATTAAACACATATACATATAAGTTGTATCCTATCGCGCACTATCAATCGAGGGCGCCCACATTTCCAGCACGTTTTGCAGAAAAAGTAATGTTTAAGTACTCAGACGCTGCCCAAGTCTGCCACTTTGAAGGGGCATGTATGTATACTGTATCCGGTTTCACGGTAGTTTCCATCATTGGTTGAATTTATTGTCAAATAACTACAGGTTTCTAAACAATATTTTAATTATCTTACTCGAGTTAATTATTTATAAAGGAACCCCGTGTTTACAGGGACTTTTAACAAGTATAAGTCGTAGTCACTTGTCCTTGTTCGTTGTTTGACCAGTAAACACATCCGAGGTCAAGGTTTATTAGCAAAAACGCATTGATCATTACTGTAACACTACTGTTACTAAAAATGCATCTATTATCAGTGACGGAACGCACGTAGTTACAGAATAATCTTTGCTGCACACGTTTTGAAGAATGTTCCCGGCTGACATTCTCATAGGTAGCTAATACTTCATTGTCTATGCTACAAAAATGTGTCTAAATGTTGCAAAATGCATTCTCGAAATCAGGCGTGCTAACCTTGCTTAGCATAGAGGAGATAACAGCAAACTAACACTTTTTTTTATAAAACGTGTTTTCATATCTTACAAGCAATGTGTATGTTTCACACAGTCTATAACACAGACGCTCAGATAGATCAACAAGCCATACACTGGGTTTTTTAAGTTTATACTCTCTCAGCCTCCAAGTATTATTGCAGTTTATCTTTTTCCGATAAGCAATGTTTTTGTTGCCATGAACGTAAGAACTGTTGCCTTCTTAGAGTTGTGTACATAAATATATAGTTCAGCTCTACTACGCTGCAGATCCACAATGGGTCATACGCTAGGTAGAGCTACTCCCGTCCTTTTTGTTTTTAAAACGAAGGTTTTTCAATGTTTAATCCCCTTTCTATATACTATTTGATGATTATTGTTTGTAAGAGTTATCTCCCATATTTTTTAATCATAGCTGTTTGATAATTTAAAATGGCTTACCTGATATCATTGCGTTATTTTCTTTACCACACATTACATCATTTATTCATTTTTAAAATATTTGTTGTAGGTAAGTTAGTGTGTTATTTCGTTCGACAAGGTACATGTCATATTTTCATATACAGTGTTTGTTTCTTATAGAAAATTTGCTGATTCCTGACTGAAAAAAAACATGATTAAGAATTACATTTGCATACTTTTCAGAGGTATGATCATAGGTGTCTTATACGACTGGTAACATTGGTGTGTCTCTCACTGACACCTGCTTACCAACAGTGGTGCACTGGGAATTCACTGTAGCAGCCCACTCATATGGAGAAGCTGCTGGAAATATCATAGATATTTGACAATTTTCCAATTTTTTAATCACGAACTTGTTGCAATCATATCATATGTTAACAGCTGCGAAAAATAATTGTTTGAATTATTTGAACATTTCAAGTGATGCTTGTCGGATATTTGAAAGTTCATGACGACACGTGAGATAAGCAGTTCTTGGTTATAATGATTTACAGAACGATCAATAGTTTTATGACATTAAACACTGTGACATGTAATTACATAGTTCATCACACAAGGAAACTTCCCATAAGGTTCTATGCTCTGAACTTATGTTTTCAGAATCCAGACAGCTCGCATGTGCCATGATGTATACTGCCAATACGCGTTATCATGGCATTACGTGTGTACTGTCATAAAATGATGTACCTCATACACAAAGCGAGATTTTTGTATCGAACAAGGATGATAAGATCGATTTCCTCCGCCAGAAATATGAAGTTTTTTCTTCAATGCTGATTTTGTTATAGTAACGTCTTTGTAATGTTCGTTAAATATGTCGATTTTTTATTATTGTTTGTACAAATGTAGTGTGCACAAGTTGTGTTTTATGTGGTTTAAGCTATATATGTGGTTTAAGCTATATATGTGGTTCAAGCTATATATGTGGTTTAAGCTATATATGTGGTTTATGCTATATATGTGGTTTAAGCTATATATGTGGTTTAAGCTATATATGTGGTTTAAGCTATATATGTGGTTTAAGCTATATATGTGCGAACCACGCTGATGTAAAGTCACATGATGTCGATGTTTGAGAGATTTCAGATTTTTAATTGAGTTGTTTAGTTTTTTATTCGTATCAAGACTTTCTGTAGAAATGTCCCTCCATTGGGCCTCGTGGGATCTTGGTCTACCAGGTAAACAGTACATATTTGAATATCAATATTATAGTAAAGTTAGAACATACTTGTTATCCTAATATTTGTTTTCTGACATTGTATTGTTACAGAGGCACTCCAAAGTATGAACTACACATTTATTTTATCATGTTGCTATGACAACGTTTTCTATGGTAACAGTGGTTCATTATTGTGTATACACGAAGATGTACTGCTGTCGTATGTTCTGGACAAGAACCAACAACAGAAAGTAGTTTGCTACTTTTGACAGTCTACATGAGAAACAGCTTGCCAGGCTACCGTTTTCTACCGTTAGCCACGCTGGTAGCAACCATCATGAATTCACGTGTTATCTTTCAAAGATGCATGTCACGCAAATCCTGCTTTGAGTTTACAATATGCGTGACAGCCATTCAAACGTGTCTGGACGACGTCAAAAACTAAATGTTATACATTACCTCATATGTAATAAAATAATGTTACAGTACAATGAGTCTGACTGCCATCCATTCTAACCACACTCGGAATCTAACAGTTACACTTTAGTCTGATTGCTAGTTACTCTAACAACACTGGGAAACTGACAAATATAACAAGAATCCCTTTCAGGCTTTCAAATCACACTGGGAGTATTGGTGGTGAAATAGCACCCGCTCTACACATTCAGCGTGATGATTCGAAGTATAGGAAAACGGTTCTATATTCTGTTTTGCGTGTGGTAAAAATAAGTTCTCTACTTCTCTTATAGAATCAGATGGTCATGTCATTCTTAAGCACATGTTTCACCTGATTGTTTGGAATTCATTTGAGTTTTTGGTGTCATTACTGTCATTCGCTTTTCTCTAAGTGTTCTGATGCTCTGTTGTATATTAAGTCTTTGGGATATAGAGTTATGTAGAAAGTGGGACACATATATATCCATTACTCTCAATGCTTGAACCGTTTGTCTGTTGCAGATCCGCAAGAGAAGCAAGGCGTGCTCTGGTGGCCTCCAGGAAGGTGACACGGTGATCTGCATCAATGGCGTCTCTATGCAGGGCAGGTCTCACCCCGACGCCATGTACGAGGTGGACAACGCTGGAGATAAGCTCAACATAACGGTCCAGAGGTACTTGTTAGACCTCTGTTGATACAATTCAATCCATAGCCCGCCTTGGAATTTAGCTGCAACTTTCATTTTCCGTCCGTGACTCCATTATATATCCCTCATTGTCACCTATATTTAATTTTATAAATTTATATAATTTTAAATAAGATTTATATTTGATATGTGCGAGGTGTTTTAAAGCATAGTTTCTCCTAATGCTATGAATAGCACAACACTAATTTTGTTTGAAGCATTATTCCTCTCAAACACTGTTATATCGTATCCCTTAACTTGTTTCACTTTTCCAAGCGTTGTTTCCCCTCAACGTGAAAAAGAGTAGCTTCAGTCTTTAAAGCATTAAGCTCAATTAAGATGCTTTAGATTTTCAATATATGTTTCCTTAAAACGACATTGATGTCATATCACCACACCCTTTTGACATATCATTACACTGCTTCCTCGCAAACGTGTGGATAGCACATCACTTGATTAGATATGCTAAAGTTCCATCATCTACACCCTGGAACATTTCATAGCGAAATCGAAGGCTTTGTGCGCGTCTCTTTTTGGATGATACAACAAACTAGTTTGATTCTTTGATATATACAAAACAGAACCGGGTTTCATAACGGTAAAATTGAAATGAAATGCCATCGAGTTTGTCATGCAATATTCCAGGAATGCAGAGGACTATGTGAGTGTAACCCCTAACATAAATGCAAACGGGAGTCTTACTGATATACTCGTATTTTAGAGCTTTTACTGAAGTTTGATTAGACATTCCCTTTACTTTACTCTATTCATTAATGTTGACACTGTGTGTCCAAACACACCTAGTGTTACAGATAATGAGGGTTTTGTTGGCATTAATCATATCCTGTTAATATAGGTCCTTGCCCAATTGTTTATGTTTATTCGTTCAATCATCAAAACAAGTAGCCAGAAAAGTAAATAAACACTTTGCTACCGTATAACGTTTCGAGCTATGGTATCTAGAAGACTTCAACTTTTTTGGAACGAATTACCTTGAGCTGAAATTAATGTGCCCTTTTTTATGAACAACAAATTCCTTCATATTTTTTAAATCTTATTTTGACTCCAAAAGTATTTTAAGGACAGATGAAATATGCACAAAATCGCCAAAATCAGTTCGTTTCTCAGACGTATTTGCATTATTAAGCATATGAGGACACAAACGACATCCATAACTCATATTTTAGCAATACTTATTCAATCAAGTTGTCTTGGAGAGATTTCCTCAACAATAAACATTGCTGTAATTTTTTTCTTTCATTTCTTATCGAATTTGGTTACAAAATAAATGTTCACAACCTTGATTGTGTGGACATTAAATGTTTTGATAAAACATGTTATTACCTAAATTCGTTAATGATAAGAATAACGCACGGTAATATAAGGGTATGATAAAGCAGACAATTCCCCTACTTTGACTCGCACGAGATTTTAAAAAATACTGCGGTGTCCTTTCGAAATCAAGATGTAGATCAAAATTACTTGAAATTCATATCTGAAAATCGAACCTTTCGTTCGCTCAACATTTATAGTTAATCTGTTCGTTGCCCTTTCGAGATTGCATTACTTTCATTATATATTAATAATCATATTCCTGAAAAGCATACAGCGTCATTTGACATTGATTGTGTGTTAATCATTGTTATCGTTGTTACCACAGGGAAGGAGGGTCATTCCAACCTCTTCAGCTAGTCGAGCAAAGAGCACAGCAGCCTGTGGCAGCACCCATGCCGATGAGCAATGGGTATGGAGGAGCACCTGGGCCAAAACCTGTCTCAACCTCTCAGACTTTTCGGGATGGCAATACTACGACCAACGTGGTGACCGGAACTTATCAACAGACATCTGGAGACGGCAGCCACCACACCAAGGGCTTCGTTAAACAGGTGGTACAGACACAACCAGGGGCAGTGACACGCCAGCAAACGACCACTCGAGTCACCTCCTTTTCTAACCAGGCGTCAAGCAACGAGAGCCCCGTAAGGTTTCAAATCAAGAACCTCCGTAACGAATTCAAGGAGAATTATACTCCGATGATATTCGGACAAGGAACGGAACACACGTATGAAGACTATCTGCGGCCCGACGACTCAGTCCGTATGCCTCGTGTGTTCATGGTGCGGGATATCAAGGGAACCATTTCCGGGCAGTCCGAACAGCAACCTAACTACCTTCCCGATGCCATGAACCAGCCGAAGGTACCAAGACCTTTACCACCAAAAGCACCGAAGCCAGTCCGAATGCCACCGGGACAACCTCAATTCAAAGTTCCAGATCAGGTTCCACTTCCGGAGTATACACCAGCTCCTATTCCGGAACCGGTTATACCACAGGCACCACCGCCGCCACTTCAATCACATGAAGTACCGGAGCCATCAGATCCTGTTTCTTACTACCCGCAGGATGAGCCTCTGTTCTTCCCGCTACCACAGGCACCTTTTGTTAATTTTGACGCGCATGCTTACAACGAACAGATCAGATCGGGAAATTACAATGACGCAGATGACTGCGAAGAAACACCAGAGGAAATGGAAGAAAGGTTTAAAGGAAAGTGGCCTATTTTTGCACCAAAAGTTGAAATTCATTATGATGAAGAATTTTTACAAAATGGCATGCAGAATGGTTTCATCATAGAGAGACCAGATCTTCTTCCCCTTGATCTCAGCCGGAAGTTGAGTGGCGCTGAGATGGACAGCGACCCGTATACACCAGGAACCCCCGAGTCGTCCGGTGTACGAAAGAAGAGTAAGTACAGCTCTGTTAAAGTGTGGCGTTTGCAGTGTTTTTCCGCCTCAATATCTACGCTGCATGGTTTGCTTCAATACTACCCCTATCTTTACATCTTTACAAGTTCGCCTTATTAGTCCGAAAGTTATAAAAAGAACGTGTTCATAATTTCTATGTTATCTTGGTGCCCAATGGCAGTTTCATGCGAATTTCGATCTGAAAAAGAACCCTAAACAAAAAGTATATTAACAGGAATTTAGACAGAGTAAGCTATTGTCCGCACACAAATGTTCGGTAATGTGTTACTGTTAATTAGTTTGCTCTAATAATAGGGTTACCTCCAAGGTGTATGGTTTTCCTAACCTTGTCAGCTTTCACATTGGGTACAGCGTTAGGTGCATATTGTTCATATCGTTTTCCGATCATAATTACTTACTTCATATGTTTTTTTTAAAGAACGCCGTAATTTATACGAACAATGAGACTGAATCAGTTGTATTAGGAAAGGAAGTGTGTGGCTCAGCAGTAGCTTCGTTTGATGCATTACAGTGCTCTGTTTGTTAGCTTGGTGAATGTTGCCGCTCTCTGCTATTTATTGGTAGCTATCCCGTGCTGCTGACTTGAGGCGTGCTTGGTAGATAGTAGATTATGTGTTAAATTGATGTCATGGTTACTGTTGTTGCCATGACGTAACAATTAAAACAGTCCAACTCATTTTATTCTTTGTTTTACAATAACAAATGCATTTTAAACAAATCGTTTTCTTTTATTTTGGCTGTAAAATTGTATGTCATAATTCTCGGGTCTGATTCAGAAAAAAAAGAAACCGATACTAAATGACTAAATTAATTATAAAACCATGCTGTGCTTTTGATACCTACGTTAGTAGCATATTGTACTACTCTTGTGAAGTGTGGGGCTCGACCAAAGGGTTGGACATTGAAAATGTACATTTAAATTTTTGTAAGAGGTTACTTAAAGTTAAACAATCTAAAAATAATGTAATGGTATACTGGGAACTTGGTCGTTTCCCTTTAGAATATACAAGAAGGTACAAAATAATTAAATATTGGTTTAAACTGCTCGACACGCAAAATTGTATTTTGAGTACTGCACATGATTTTTTTATTAAAGAAAAACACCGGTGTATGCTTCAATTGGGTACACTATGTAAAAGAGTTGCTATGTACTCTTGGTTTCGGTGAAGTATGGCTTAGCCAATCACCATC
>JAUMHH010189762.1:0-14230 GCA_032359455.1 Chlamys rubida
TATGAGAGCTCGAACAAGTTCGATAACCACGATATTCCCTTTTAGAAATTGCGGAAACAGTGTCCGCTCGATATATCGAGTAATTTTCAATGGATTAACTTCAAACTTCACGAAAAGGTGAAATACCATGAAAAATGTTTGATCACCACCCTTATCCATTTAGGTAGTTAAATGTATGACTCTTTATTCAATTACTAAATCAGTTCCCGCTCTATACCGCGAGTAATATTCAACAAACTCACTTCAAACTTCATAGGCAGGTTGATTGCTATGAAAGCTCCGACGAGTTCGATCACCACAATTGTCAGCCTGTAATTTACGGAGTTATGCCCCTTTATGCAATTTCCAAATTGTTGTCCGCTCAATGTCTCGAGTAATTGTCAACGAATTAACTTTAAACTTCATACGAAGATCAATTACCATGAGAGCTCGGACAAATTAGATAACCACCCTTATACAACTGTTATGTTTTGAGTTATGACCCTTAATCATTGGAGTGAGTGAAATTACAATTATTTGACCATAATTAATATATTTACTATTGGTTTCATTAATGCAATCCTACAAGTATTCCGAGATGTTTGCTACACACATTGATATGCAAAGTATGTTGAATTATTTATCCTTTAACATCAATTACTCCCAAATGTTTTATTTATTTTTACTAATCTTTAATGTTTCGCTCTGGTCAGTGTTAAATATTCTTGTTAGGACAACTCAATATTTTCTGACAAATGATGATATTGTGATGATGATATTATTGAGACCTTGAAGTGAAGACTATAACGTTTTTCCCCCCAAATACTAGGCATTCACTATATGGATACATTTCGTACCCCGTACATTACACTTAATAACAGGAACCGTTTTGTTAAATCATATTCTGTGGAGAACGGAAAGTTGTGCTCTGCTACACATTTGCTAAATAGTGTTTCAGTATAGATCATACTATCTTCGGTGTTTGTGATGCTCATCAGTTTACTCGTTTTTCTCAACATCGTAAAAATGCATCCATCGCTTCTGAAGAATGACGTGTGCACACATCAAATATAGGCTATTGGATGTTCGGGCCTAACATTAACCTTGTGAAACCAGTCGTTATCCCTACCCTTTGGCACTTTAAAACGGCAGGCATACTTATGTTTAAGTTGGATCGTTGTCGAGACAGCGATCATTTCCTCGGGTTAGGGGCAATTATGAACGTGAACAGAAGTCACTGGATTGGAATTATATATGCATTTTAGTAAGTAAAGTATTCATTGTTTTAAAACCGTCCAAATTATTTCCCTAGGCGAAGAAACGCCCTCGTGATATTTGCTCTCCATGTTTACGGTGTTTAACCACACTTATATTTTTTTTTTAAATTATTATTTTTTATTTAAATGCTCTCCACCACTTTTAGCTGTATTTCTACACATGTTTTGAAACACCTAAGACATATTCTAATTTTGTTCCACCTTTTAGCCCATGTACGATTGATGAATCAAAAATGGACGAAATAGTCCTATGATGGAGTAAATGTTTACAGTTTGGCTTTCTGCGTCACCTTAATCTATATTTTAACAACTGTTTCCTGTTTTTTGTTTTTTTTCTGTGATTATTCTATAGTGTAAACTGCCGAGCTGTTCTGTTATAAAGGTCACTTTCGCAGCTCGGACCCTTATGTAGCAAGTTATTGTTGAACCAATGTTATGTTAGTGCGAAATCGTCACTGGCTAAACTAATAACCTAGCACAGACTGTACCACTACACTAACGGAAGTTCATAACGAGAAATTATGCATGTATTGTATTACTGATTATTTTTAAACCAAATGTGTTTTTATAAACAATTTTCAAGAACGCATGTCAAATCATGGAATAACATTTTTTGTTTATCTTAATGAAACCCATACTTTTTTGCATTTCTCCACATTGTGTACCATCGTTTGATGATCACAAACGTGTTACGACTGTTCGATCAGTTACATCATGACTAACTACACAAAATAATACTTTGTTAAATATCACACTGTTGTAGCGGTTGTCAATATTTGCTGTATTTGACTCGTTTTATTAGCTAACCAAAATAAAATTGTCAACAATTGTTGACTTTTTCGTCGAATCCAAACAAGGTTAAAGGCTAATCTTCCTTGTCCCTTTATATTCTGATCATGGTGTACACAATCGTTTGATTAAACAGTCGTTCCCGTGGTTGTGCGCTAAAACGCTAAAAGCTCATAGAAAAACATCCATAAGACTCCTGTGAGAAATAATGTACTTGTTTGTTATCTGAATTTTAATTATTGCATGATGTCCAATTTCAAACACTGCACGATGAACAGTAATACAATCACTGTTAAACTATAAAAATGGGACAGTTATCAAACCACTTGGCCTAATGTGGTCTTTTAATTGCGTTTATAACTTTCTATAGTTCACTGGGTGTGACACCTGCCATGTTCACACCTTGCCGAGTGAGATGCATTAGGTAACGGGAAAATGTCAAGGTACACATATCCCTGCTTATCTGTATAAGTGTATCCGATTGTGTCCGATGCGTTTGTACACGTTGAAATTTAGATCAATAAAAATAATTTTGATAATATCAATAATTAGGTTTGAAAAGATATATAAGTCTAAGTAAATTATGGAAACATACTTACAAATAAGGATAATATATGTTTAGAAAAGAAATCATATCTTTTCATAAGCCATCCCGGAAATAGCATCAACCGCGATAGCTATCGTAAATCGATCGTTCCGGTCGTCCGTCGTGCGCCCCGACTTGCGCTAGCTGTAATTACACACATCCTTATCGATCCCATGGGTGCGATTACTGCGCCGAAATCGTTTAACACCGCATATTGTTTAACGTTGTCCGATCCCATAATTGTACATATAAAACACAGGAGACTGATAAAGCCAATATGCCTCTTGGTGGACTATTTACGCTGCTATTCTGCAGTAGCACGACAACATATCACATCAAAACACTGTGCGCACATCATGCACATATTATGCGTACATAGTCGTTTAAATGTCCACATATGGTACACATAATCGTACGATTTAATAATCGTTCCCTTGTTTTGGTCTTATGTATGAAAATACGAAAACACTTCACTTACATTGTGATAACTGATTTGTGCAATGTATCGCCTCTTGCAATTTGCGAGTGAAAGTGCAATTTAAAATACTTCAGGCATTGGTTTGCAGTCTTTTATCCATCCCCCTCCCCCCCTGCTGAATCCTGAATGGATGATCGCTCTAATAGTGCTGTAAAAACGTTGAATTTCGTTTGCTTTCTGTACCGGCTACCTTAACGTTAAAAAGGTGCCCCATGTCTGCGTATTTCTAGTTATGCTGCTTTTGGTGTGGTTATATGCTTTAGCGTCTAATTAACAGCTAAGGTCATTTACGGACGTGTTTCCATGCATTGTATGTATACCTTAGTGTGTGTTCAGGAGGCAGAGTATGCTGGTGTAATTGCATTTAACGTTCAACATTAAAGTAAAAAATGTTAAAGTTGGACGTTGCTAAGAGAGGTGTTAGAAACA
Organism: Chlamys rubida; assembly: GCA_032359455.1. Classification (NCBI taxonomy): domain Eukaryota; kingdom Metazoa; phylum Mollusca; class Bivalvia; order Pectinida; family Pectinidae; genus Chlamys; species Chlamys rubida. The sequence continues at coordinate 3,539 of JAUMHH010189762.1, forward strand.
AAAACGTTGTTAGAAAGTGGAGAGAAAATATTAAGATCCATTTGTTGAAATAAGTGCAGCAGACCAATCCTGCCGCTGTTGCGTCCACAAGAAATGAGTACAAAATAAAACCTAAAGATTAAATGATCCACACTTTATTCCCTTTGATAGGACTTGAACTGAAAGTCCCGTGTACTCACTGCATGTATAGTAGGAGGCGACTAATGAGGGAACCCTATGTAGAATTCGGGATTTGCTTTGGCTTGAATGTTTAGCGTTCGCCAAGGTGAGGAAGTCAATGGGTTATGTCCCCCAGTCGGGACATACCAAAGTCATTAACAATGGTAGTTGTTATTCCCTGCTTAACTTTCAGCATTAAGGGGAATGGCAACAACTGATTCACCTGTTGACAGTATAATGTGACCGGGTGAAATGCTGTGCTTGGTGCATGGCATTTCAGTGAGATAGCACTATAGAGTCGGCATCAGATCCGCGCTATCACAATTAGGGAAGCACGCCAACTTACCCTGTCTCCTGCATACACACACGCAAGCACGCTTACACTACACACATGGAGGCACGTCCTTAAATGACCTTAGCTGTTAATAGGAGATACCAAAATGTAACCAAACCAAATCAATGCCCGACCTGCAAAATATAATTTAAAATAACAGATTATTTTGTTAAAAAGAAAGCACTTTGTGAAAAAGTAAAAAAGAGAGTAGACACTACCTATTTCATTGGTTTTAAAAAATGTATGTGTGGCGACGTGTTGTCTAAGTACACCTACTATTCACGTGGCGTTATCTGTAAACTATGTTCGACATCTGCTAAATAAATTTGATTTTTATCCATACTAAACCCTAGAGGTTTCGCTAAGAAATTGGTAAAGTGTTATTGCATAATGCTTTCTCTTGAATAAACTGCATAACTCATCTAAGATATGTGTACCTCCGTCATTGGTTGAAAATTTACTTTGACATTAGTATAAATATATCTCCCTTGCTGAATTAGAGAAACAGTCGGTTTCCTTGTCACAAATGGACTTGCTGCATGTAGGTTTTATATTTCGTTGGGCAGTTTAATGATACAACCGTTTTATGTGTCGATGATACAACTTGTGTATCGTCGCTATTTCAAATGTTAGAGATTACAGTTAAGACTGCACAAAAACTTCTCCTGAGTCTATGAGTATAATCTTTAATCACTACAGCTTGTTAGCACATAAGCTATGATTATTACAACGTACCGCGTCTGTAGAAATTAAGATAATTTACTGTGCTTTGTTACACGTAGCAGAAAGATCACACTTCACGTTTAACGAGCTAAATGATTTGTAATTTTAATATTATAAAAAAGTATTAACTTTAAGTAATAAATTTACTTATAAAAACGGAATATTTATGAAAATGTCATCGATCTGATAATTCAATTTTGTAAATAATAATTTCTGTGATTATAAACTAATATTTTGCAGCGATCAGACAGTCTGATTTACAATATCGGTGTTTGGTGATAAAGGAGATGTTCTTGAATACCGATTCCACTAAGGCCTTGTGTATGGGGACTCCTTTTTGTCAATTTATTTTACTAAATACTAGGTCTGCGTGGGACTTGTCCTGTTGATGGTGCCCATCACACAGTCATGTGAACCGTCAACATCGCATGATACCTGTGGTTGCATTGCGACCGATCCAACGGAAATAGCAAAGGACGATTATGTCTGTGAACCCATACGAACACCAGATTTCCAAAAGTTCTTGTAAGTATTACTTTTTATTTTGCTTGTTCACTTATATCTACAATGAAGCATGGTCAGTTGTTCATTTCCGGAGCACAACACCGTGTTTCTTATTTGTTTGTTTGGGTGGTTTTAGGACCAATTCACTACAGAGTAGTTCGGTTATCCAGCAGACGAAATAGTTGTTCTTTTATTGAATTAATCAATTGACACATATACCTCAATCGGTGGAATTTCTAACGCACATGCAACACTCTTCCTGATTAATCTAATTATATATTGCCCTATAGGTTAATATCATAACGAACTGTCACTTGCCGACAAGTTAGAAAATATCAGTTTTGCAGTTTCAAAGTAGACACTTGGCTTGGATTAAAAGTTCATACAAACATAATGCATCATGCCATAATGCTTTTATTGTAAAATGAAGACGACAGGAATTAATTGCTTTTTATATTTAAAATGTTGCAGAAATCGGCTGAAGGCTGCTTTATCTCGCCACTGGATTGCATACACATTCATTTATTCCATACCAGACCACTTTCATCCACCAGAGGAAAAGTAAGTGCCATAACAATTGGTCGTATATGTATTTTTCTGTTAAGCAAATATAAAAGCTCTTGTACCTGATCTCCTTGTTTATGGGCTGTTGTATCAACTAACCTTCAGTTAGGAAGACATTCTAAATGCTGACCTCAGAAGTGTCTTTGTGGCAATTATTGAGTAACCCTGATTAGGCTAGCTGACAACTTTTGTTTATATTGTGTTGTACATGTAGCTACTAATATGTTTATAAGATTGAAACTACTCTTTCTTTGAATTTCTTTTCAGTATAATTATTTTCTGGTGCTTGGAGTCATTTTAATGGCTCTATTTGAATAATTTCAAATGTCAATAAGATTTTCAATCATTTTGTGGTTTGTGGTTTTTCTTGTTATGATTGGAGAAGAATACAATCCTTAATATGTTGTAAGTAATGAGTGCTACGGAAAAGTTATAAGTTAAGAAACTATGAATTTGTTTACTGTATACTTATAAAGTAGACAATATGCTCCTTGTGAAAGAAAAATTCCAGCAAATGATGATGCTTTACATCCATAATCATCGTTTCTAGCGTGTAAACATAACCATAGACTGACACATTTTGGACGCTGTTATTTCGCTTTTTTCTACTTTAAATAGTAATTGAAAGAGGACAATATAATTAAATTTCTTGCAAGTGCAGATTTGATGTCCATTGAAAAGAATGTAACTGCAAAAAATAGTAGGGGTATGTAACGAAAGCAAACAGCGTTAGAATAGTAACGTCACGTAACAGATGCCTTCATGAAATTAGCAAATTGTCATTGCTGAAAGATTAAACACCACCTCCGTTCTTTTTTCCAACTCAAAATGTGTACAAAAATCCTAGGACATAGTCTCCTTTTCCCTGTCAATATTCAGAAGACCTAGTCCTGACATACTTTGTGTGGTCATAGTATTCCGTAGGTACATTTTCTCACGCCTCATAGTACTAAAAGATCTTTCTGAAGTGGCAGTTGAGACCGTCATACAGGCAAAGACATTTGACACATAATAAATTCCAGGATAAAGATCTTTGGAAATCGAAGTTAATGTCTCCTGTAGATCATTTGGGGCATTTTCATCGTCCATCCACTTCGCCTTCGACGGTCTGTATTCTGATTGAAACTCGACCCTTGTAATTGACAGCACATTTTCATACGTTTGAAAAATGTCATTGCGTATAACTGGAGTCAACTGACTTATTATCTTCGGAGCCTTGCATCTCGGTTCTGACGTGATAAGGCAGGTTTCCAATTCTAAAAATTAGATGATCCAAAAATTGCAGATACATAGTTTGTTTCCAATACTCGGATGGAGTCTCTGCTGGCGCATTTGGTCGGTTTCTTTGTTGATACGTGATTGGCCAAGCAAAAACTTAAGTCTAAGATTGTTTCATGATCCTGGGGCCTGGTCCTGGACAACTCCGAGTTCCTATTGATAAGGAGGTTGACGTTCTGAGAAAAATATCCAAGTGAACGTAACGCTTGTAACTAAGGTGAAGCTTAAGCCAATTCGGTTTGCATGCAATGCAGTTTCGGGAGATTTATGAGAAGGCGGTAAAGAGTCATTTTTGTTCAACGAGCTTGCCCTGTTTTATTTCACGTGCGCAGACACCCTTATACCACCTTCTTATGAGTCGATAATGAATGAAATCTTAGTCTCCACTAGAAATTAATAAAACAAGCATTTTATCAACACTTATTCGTGAAGCCTGTATCGAACATTGTCTTGTTATTAGATAATTTGAAAGCACCGTAGAACGGGACATGTAATAACTATTCTAAATTTCACTATTCGAGGTTCTTATATACCGCTTTATCACAACCTAGTTCGTAGGTCGTCTTAAAGCGGTTCACAAATTATTATCTGTGGTTAAAGGGCCTTTGCAACCAGCCAATATCTTTCTCAACACCCTAGGGAGCATACAGCCGGAGCTGCCATTTCGGCGCTAACAGCTAGCATTCAACAATTCTAGCGCTGCCCAACCACGTACTCATTTACAGCTAAGTAGATTGGAACAAGCGGAGTAAAGTATCTTGCTCAAAGATACAACACCATGCCGTGCCGTGACTCGAACCCGCAACCCTGCGGTCACGAGCCCGGCGTCCTACCACTAGACTACCGTGCCTCCAAAATATGTAAAAGGAAGCACAACATGTTTAAAATTCTTTAGAAAGTTTAAAAAAAAATCAGGCGTTAAAAATTTGAGAGAACGACTCTATAACTACACCAGCTTTGAACAACGGGGCCATGATTGTTATTTACATGTCTTTGTCATTATAACGGTGACATCCGACATTTTTTTTTTTTTTTTATTTTTTTTTATCGTGTATCTTGTCACCAATTAAGGTAAAATCTGAAAGCGAAGCTAATACGAATAATGAATACTGAAGAAACACTATAAGAACTGGGAGAAGTGAAGACATTATAAATTCTCATAAGAAGGCGAGACCAAATGTTCCGGAAGGCTAAGCGTGTCATGTACCACATGTGCCACCTGTCATGACGTTTCTCGTCAAACCCAGGGAGTATTCAGGTCACCAATGATATATATATGTAACACCGTGAACATGTTTAAAATCACGGTAGACATTCAAATATTATTGAAGGAATTTACATTTGTAAGACAGGATGATGATCTTAGAAAATACTATCATGGATTGAAGCCTTGTAGGTTGGAAAAACCTGGCTGAGTAGATAATTAGTCGACAGGAAGCGTCTATCTTTAATGTCATGGCACTAGCAACTGGTGTTGTGGTACCAAAAAGGGACATGTAACTGTCATTGGCAGAAGTGATTAGAATGTTGCTAACGAGAAAATGAAATTAAACAAATACATTTATAAAAATACAGCTTGGTATGAATACAAAAATAGGTCGACTTGAAGTGAACAGATTGCCCCCATAAGAATAACGAGTAGCAATCATACCCTGATCCTCATGTGTGCTTGTGGCCATATAATTTATGCACTTCGAACAAGAGGAGAGGAATCAGTATTTATCTTTTATCAATATAGTATATGATTTAATATTTTCGCGCTAATTTACTGAATATAAAAAGGGCAAACATTTCTACACTGCGAACATTTTCATTTTTGCAGTACATTTGTATGTAATCAGTCATGCATCATACCATCTTCAAGCCACGACGTATAACTAATGAACTAACATATACTTATAGTGTTATAAAGACTAACGTGTCACGCTGATAACCACTTCCTAGAGATAATTTCTCTTTAGCTCATTTGGTAGAAAGGCCTAGAAAGGTAGAAATCCTAACTGGTCTTTACTTCTGTTGAAACAGAAGTGGTCAGAGAGTTACATAAACCCCATTAATGGACAAGGGCGTAGCTAGCAATTTGTGAAGTATACGCCCGGCTGCCGAAGGCAGCACGCCGAAGCGCGTAGCGCGAGGAGGGGGAGGGTTTGGGAGGGAGACCCTTCCCCCTCCCATTCTGGGGGTCTGGGTGGTTTCCTTTTTTTGTTTCAAGGAGCTCGCAGAAGCGTTCTCTTGCATTCTGAGGGGATATTTCATGACGTTCTTTTGTGTGTGAAATAATAAAATTACATAATACTGTTTGAACTTTTTATGTAAATATATATATTGTATCCATATCAAACATGTAAGAGATATGTACAGGCCTGGTTCCGAACAATACATTAATTTCGTTAATTAACATACGTTGTTTAATAAAATTAATGCATTGTTTGGAACCAGGCATGCACATGATCAATGTAGATAAACTATGTACTGAGTGAAAGAAGGATATATTCTTATTGCTTAAAAAAAAGAGAAAAAACTCATTTTGAAACTGTACGCCCGGGCGTTTTGACGTAAACGCAGCTACGCCCTTGATAGCAGCTGCAAGTGAAATGCATTTTCCTATGAATATCAACTGCACGCGCCAATTATAATTTGAACTGTATAGTGTCTATTTCAAATCAATGCCCTCACATTCATACCACTACCAGTATATAACCTGCAGAGCGTCCTCGATACTCCAGGGGTTACGCTCTGTCTCGCGCTGTGCAGAGAGCGTAAGTGGGCGTAACCGCTGGAGTATCGAGGATGACTGCAGACGGAAACAGGTGATTGGTTATGATACGTGTATCTAACGTCAGCACACACACAATGACACAAGTTCGGGTGTGGGCGGAGCGGGGGCGGATCGATGGTTACAACCTTCCCCCTAGGCCCCAAGTCCCGTATCCGCCTCAGGTTTTAGAAATGAAATGGAATAGTGACTGAAACAAAGTATGGTCATGTACTTATATAGAAACATCTAGATGGAAATTGATGGTTATTCGTCAAATTTAGTGAAAGTATCTCTCGTGTGAAGGCTTTCCAGTCATCGTGACATGTAAAATGAAAGCTCGCCAATATCGGGTTGAGGATTCTTGCTCAGGACCATAACATACCGACGGAAAATTATGTTCAACATCAAAACTTTGCTCAATGTCAGATTTCTACATGATACTGAGCAAATTACCTAAAACACATACGTTACAAGCGTTCGCAGGATCATCGATTATGAATGGGTTTATAAAAATAAAACCGGACGACTCTGGAGCAAACCTCAAACCAGAGTTGTCGTTCCTTCAGCGCACGCATCAGGGTGTCTGGTAACATGGGGGTATCTGTATGTAAACTATCAGCAGGTGTCTGGTAACATGAGGGTATCTGTATGTAAACTATCATCAGGTGTCTGGTAACATGGGGGTATCTGTGTGTAAACTATCATCAGGTGTCTGGTAACATGGGGTGTCTGTGTGTAAACTATCATCAGGTGTCTGGTAACATGGGGGTGTCTGTGTGTAAACTATCATCAGGTGTCTGGTGACATGAGGGTATCTGTGTGTAAACTATCATCAGGTGTCTGGTAACATGGGGGTGTCTGTGTGTAAACTATCATCAGGTGACTGGTAACATGGGGGTGTCTGTGTGTAAACTATCATCAGGTGACTGGTAACATGAGGGTATCTGTATGTAAACTATCATCAGGTGACTGGTAACATGGGGGTATCTGTATGTAAACTATCATCAGGTGTCTGGTAACATGAGGGTATCTGTATGTAAACTATCATCAGGTGTCTGGTAACATGGGGGTGTCTGTGTGTGTAAATTATCATCAGGTGTCTGGTAACATGGGGGTATCTGTATGTAAACTATCATCAGGTGTCTGGTAACATGGGGGGTCTGTGTGTAAACTATCATCAGGTGTCTGGTAACATGGGAACAGACGAGTAAGAACGTTTTTAGGTGTTTTGTCATTTCCGATGAATTAAGGTCACCGTCTGCTATCAATCCCATGAGGTCAGTAGGACTCAAGTTTTATTATCGTTGTTATTATCTTTCATTCATGAACTGTTGTCTAGTTTGGTCTGTGTTAGACAGTTGTGCGCTGGCTAGACTTGTATTGCTAGTCCCCATTTCGGCACGTATATGCGATGCACGTGTTTAAACGCCTAATTTTGTATAATGGTCATCTCCTGCAGGTTTCCATACATTCACCGCGTCTGACAAGTTGCATACCACACCCGTTGCACTATGTAATGTTTACCTGGAGAGGCAGGGTAGAATCGTCTGCTAATTCCTGCAGCACATGTGTACATGGTATGTGGTTATATATACATGAAGTCCCCTGTACCATTGCAGAAAACGTATACGTACATGCAAATCCATCAGTGATCGAGTAGAATTGAAAACAACGGAAACAATAAAGTCATCCGTTATGTCGAATGGGGAGTATATCTCACAGTGTACGTAGTATTTATCCGAGTGAGCGAAGCTGACCGCAGACGTTATATATATATACGTTAAACGTATGTCCCAATATTTCACCGGCGACATTGTACCCACGTGTGTGATGTAGAGGAATATAAACGCCGGGGGGATTTATTGACAGTTGAGGCAGGTCGCGGATTTTCTGTATCGACAGTTCACAAAAGTTTGACCTGACAAACGCATGCGTATAGTGCATGGTTATTCTACTATATTTGGGATAGAAGCACGTGGAGTTGACGACTAAACAGCTGATCAGACTTACGAGTTTACGTTAAATGTAAGTATAGATTTATAATTGATTTGACCTAGCTACTTGTAACGTGATCGCGATTTTAACTCATGTGAAAGTTCAACCAGAAATTAATATGTTTTGATATATACATACATGTACTTTTCCAGTTCAACCAACCCAGACCTGTGACACGTGTATCGGTACAAATAGATGTGTACTAATTAGTATATACCGTATCTTGTCATACAGTGTATAGTTGGGTTTGGGATTTCACATTCATCAATTATTACTGATACGTGCAAACTGTCACGCGATTCACGGAGTTAATTACGTGAACCACTCGGCCATTCGACACTGAATTTAAAACGACGAACACACACACACATATATATATATATATATATATACAAATCTAGTGTACGGCTTGGTGAATATTTGTAGGCAGAATATATAATGTATGTAGTCAACAATGGTCCATTCAGGACCGGTAATGTCAAAGAGAAAAAATACAATATATCTCGTTCAAACTGTTACAATACTGACGTTTACATTGGCCTAGACTTTTACGATTTGGGATTTGGGAGTGGACTTCGGCCAAAACTTTATTCTAGAAATTTCAAAGCTCTTTGTGTAAATGTAATCGTGCAGTAGTACAATTTATCCGGAATGGCTGGACGGGGAGGGACAATATGTGGAACCCCTATGGCAAAACGGGTCCTTCTTCTAAAAACATTCTTTTGTCCTCCGCTTCGACTTCTGAGCATGCATTTTATTTGATTGATAATATTTAGTAGCGTAATTGCATAATGTTGTTAAAATCTACCAGAAATAAGTTGCCTTCATATGATACATCATAAAATATCACCTGGTAACTAGATTTGAATTTGAATTTGAGTATTCATCATCTAGCTCTAGGAAGGCCCTGTACGATAACCTGCGCTGAATACACGAACCATTTTATCATCAGTGTTATACTTATCGTTCTGCGCTACAAAACACATATTCTGTTTTGTATTTAAACAATAAATATCCAACTACAGAGAAACTTAAATTGAAATAACACCTGGAGGTTTTCACGTATACAGGACTCGGCACTTACCACGACAGTCGGCCCCTTTGTATACTGGTGCCAGACGTGTATACTTACCACGAAATCAGACATTTAGGATAACGATGCAGGGTTTCAGATTTCCTCCATATGGGAGTATAAACGACCTTTTAAATGGATTTTTACCCTAACATGTTACAGTCTTGCTATATAAAGGGGTCAGAATGTTGGACTTATCCCCCGAGTTCGTTGTCTTGCAAACACAACTAACGATAGAAGAGTTAGACGTAATATTTACACTAATGTACCACACAAATAAGTTCTTGCCCTAGCGGTACAAACTCATTATTTACAAACATGTACCGTTAAAGTAAGACTCTGTCGTGGTGACGTCACACGTGCTATTCATTCAAGTCCTCGGGCCATCCACTCAGCTGAGTCTGTCTATTTTTATCCGAAGCTTCTCTAGAATTTCGCCATATATTTGTTTATGAATGATTAAACACGCATGGTTAGCTGGCCGTGTAGGAATACAATGTAGTGTTGTGTATTTCCTCTGTGGTATTTTCTTTCACCACTTGTCAAAGGGGGAAAAACCCTGTCATTTCTATCAAAATTCGGTGAAACTTTAAAAGAGATATCGGCGTTGAAATGTGCTTCAATTCATAAAAATGCGATGGTAAATTAATGGCATTTCGGTGGGGTGAGCTTTACATTTTTTGACACAAACCGTCGCATACGTTTAACCCTGAACACTTATATGCGTATACGTGTTTTAAATAGGATCAAGATAACTTGCTTCCCTACAAGTTCCTGACTTAAGTTTGAAGACAAATTAAATATATCTGACATCAATCTCTTAAAAACTAATCAAAGGTCAATGTCGCATGTTCAAGGTCAAGGTCATAGCTAAGAATTGTGGGAATTTCAACTTATTCATGCGTTCATGGTTAAAGCGTTCAACCAAAGTGCACGGAACTTTATAAAATTATTCTTGACACCTATCTCGCGGCCGGGACAGTTGATGGTCAGTGGTATAGGTCAAAGGTCAAGGTCTAGGTCACAGCTTTAGATTCTTTATATCATGATGGGTAATACTCAAGCTAAATTTCATAAAACGCATTCCATATTACAGCATGTTCTACTTACATGTACATGCAAGTATACATGTAAACTTAGCTTCCCTCACTAAGATTAAGTAGAAATGTACATGTACTATCAGTCTGACCTCACAATGATGACGGCGGGGCGTCTTATGCACCGTTTGACCCTTTCAACCCTATGTAACTTTAGTAGACTCTGCCATGCATTGATCTGGACGAGTCCATTATGGTCTACAGTGGT
>JAUMHH010189773.1:0-14230 GCA_032359455.1 Chlamys rubida
AAGGATTAACTTGAATATATTTTTCATGTTATGGAGCTATAACACAAAAAACCGGAGTGTACTCTCATCATAAACCGTAGAGTACACTCCGTTTTTGTGTTATATCTCCATAACATGAAAAATATATTGAAGTTAATCCTTAAATATAGTATATAGTATATAGTGAAATATGACTTTTATAAATGAAAACTATTTCCTGCATAAAGTTAAACTTTACTTGTATAAAATAAAAATTACAAAGTTTACCATAATCTGTAATAAAAACATCACCAGTAGAAAGAAAAAGAGTATCTCTATGAAATAAAACATTACCTTTATAAAGTAAATTATGAACTGTAAATAAAGCATTAAAGTGAAACATTATGTATATAAAACAAAACGTTACTTGAATAAGGTAAAACTATGCCTGTTTAAAATATAACTTAAACTGTATCAAGTATAACTTTACCTGTATAAGGTAAAACGCTACCTTATAAAGTAGAATATTACCTGTGTAAATAAAACATTACCTGTATACTTTTAAACAATACCTCTATAAAATGCAAAATTACCTAATAAAGTAAACGTTTCCTGTATATAGTAAAATATTACCATAATTTAGTAAAACATTACCTATATTAGGTAAAGCATTACCTGTACAAAAGAGACATTTATTGTATAAAGTAAGTTATTAACCGTATCTGTATAAATCAAAACTTTACCTCTTACACTTAAAATATTAAACATTTACCTGTATGAAGTGAAGTTTTATCTTTATAAACTAACACTTTACCTATATAATGTAAAATATGTCCTGTATCTAATGAATCATTAAATGTATTATAAAAAGAACATGACTGTACAAAATAAAACGTTACCTGTATAAAGTAGAATATCAACTGTATAAAGTAAAGCGTTATTTTCATAAATAAAACGCTATTTTCATAAAGTAAAACGTTGCCTGCATAAACTGAAATTTAAAACAAACTAAGCTTTAACCAGTATCAAGTAATACATGTACCAGTATAAAGTAAAATATTCCCTGCATAAAATGAATTGTGACTTGCAAAAAGTAAAACTGTACATGTATCAAGTATAAATTTACCTTTATAAAATTAAACATGACCTTTATAAAGTAAAATGTTACTTGTAAAATGTAAAACGCGATTGAACAAAATAAAAAATTACATGTATAAAGTAAAACTTCACCTAATATAGAAAAGCATTGCCTGTAAAGAATAAAACGCGATTTGTATAAAGAAAAACATTAACTGTATAAAGTCAAATTTTACTTGAATTTAGTAAAATATTACCTGTATAAAGTATTCTATCACCTGCAAAATGTAAAACTTGACCTGTATTAAGTAAATTAAATCCTGTCTAAATAACATTTTACCTGTAAAAAGAAAATAGCTTTACCTTCATTTACTGTATTTACCTTGACGTGACAGACAACTGAAACACCATCTAACCAACAGATTTTAAATGTAAATAGAAAACGCATTCTGTGTTGAATACTGCTCAGTTTTTGCTTGTTAGTTGTTAACGTTACACTTAGCAGTTTTGAGTAAAATTGGTTTTTCGTTTTTATTGAGTGATTTCGTTTCATTTTTGTTCATTTCTGCCTGATTTTCCTTGATTTGAATCTTGTACTGAATGATATGAAGCTAAAAAAACCCCATTCAGTTGATATCGCCAATTGATGTCAACCAGCATGACTGTGTTACTGATATAATAGGGTTATGGATGGTATAAATTGTGTTCCTGAAAATATAAATAATATTCTATTTGAAAAAAATGACCACAATTGTTCAAATGGTCTGAATTTCGAAGAAGTCCTAAAAAGTTATCTTTTTGAGTTTCTCTTCACTAAATGTTTTATTCTAAATAAGGTTCGACACGTTTATGTTTAATGTTTAATGTTTATTTCTTCTGTTATGTTTTTTTTCTAAACTGATTTTTAGCTTTTTATATGCTTTAACAAGTAGGTGATTAAGAAAGGAATGCTTTGACTTAGCGTAGATACATTTAGATGTATTTTCCGTTGAAGTCTGAAGGATTTGCAGGGTTTTCAAAGGTGCAGGTTGATATTACTTGGATTTGACCTACTTTTGCATGGCGGATTCGACGATGAATAAGAAGACGCTCGTACCCTTTTGAAACACCTGGTCTTATTCTGTTTGTACTTTATCTAGGGACTCCATTTAAATCTTTCTTGTGTGCAAATAGTCCAATAGCTTTATTGATTCTGAGTTCGAATACGGTTTCTGTTGACTTTTCGATATTTTAGCTTTATTTTCACTACATCAGTCTTCTTTTTCATATTATTTGGCTTATATATATCTACATGGCGGATGTCATCGATGAAGATGAGGCGCTTACCATTCCTGAACACCTGGTCTTTTTGTCTTTGTCTTTTGTCAAAAAATGTATCCATTGTGTCCTCGATTTTGAATTTGAATAAATGTTTGGTTAACAGTTTGGTTGTCTTGTAATGATTTAATGATTCACATTATAAATGCATATTTGTCATCGATCACACTTTTATAGATCATGACACATTTCCCTTTATATTAAACAATAGCTATTTTCTAATGTAGCAATATTCTTGTCCGTATAAAAGATACATGTTTAACTGTTTTAACAGATTGCTAGGATCAGATGTTGTTATATTGCTGTACATATTATCGCCATATCGTTATATCATTATATTGTATTTTCTTATTTATTTTATAATAAATGTTTTAAATAGTATAGAAACAAATGATGTAAAATAAGACATTTTTTTTCGTTCAAAGTTTATTTTGCATTATCTTATTATCTTTTATTTATTTTTATTCGTTTCAATTTGTTATTGATTATATGAATAATACGACATTTTCATGACTAATAAGACATTTATCCGTTGTCATGTTCGTTCTCCACCAAACCTAAAACTAATTTGATAGGTCTTGTAGCCAATGGACAAGGAAGACTTTACTATGTAATTTTAAGAAGGTAGTATACCGGGGAATTCCCTTCCTGATATACCCTATACTCTATACTTGAATCCAAACACATAATACTTAAATGGTATTGTACCGCCTAGCATAGGAACGTAAATACAGTTATTGTATAGACTAGGAATGGAAATCCAAGTGTCCTGTATTACTACACAAGGAAGTATCTTCGATATATTGTAACCATTGGCATTCACTGCTTTAGTTAACATTGAATGCACACGTTGTACACAAGGAAGTGGTATCTCTAAATACACATACGCGAACACACACACACTGAAGTGTTAAAACAAACTTTAAAGGGAGTTACTGCACAAGGAAGCATGCTGTAAATATCACAATACTCCGTTATGTATACGATAACACCAGGAAGTTCAGCATGGTTAAAAGTCACATTGATAACGTAGAAATGTAAGAAGGGGCACTCGCAAATGATTCTTGTGCATACAATCATCCAACAACAAAGTATATAGAAATGCAGGACTGCATGTGGAGGTACACAGATTAGCAAAAATATCCAAAGTGGTCACAACAATGATAGATAAAATTAAACTGTTCGTCATTTCATAATTTGCGGCTTGTAAGCAAAAATAGTACATTTTCATAGATTCTTTTCTTTTCACATTTGAACGAATAAAAAGCCCCAATGTCAAGTACGCACTAAGATAGTTGTAAGCTATGTAATGGTTCCTATTTTATGAAATATTGAGCTTATGTCAACAACTTCTTCAGAGTAGCATTGGCGACTTCTCGACACATTATTCCATTTCAAATAAAGATTGTCACAGGTATAAAAATAATTGCCAAGTTTGTTTTCAAAATACAAATTAACTTTATATATTCACTCTTATAAAAAGAAATTGCCCTGTCACAATATCAATGTTTCCGTTAATGATAGATCCCTTTTTTATTTTTCATATGGCACATGCATTTATCAAATTAAGGCATCAGTGATTATGATGTCATTATAGAAGTATATTTACAATTGCACCGCAAGTTCCTCTACGAACGTTACCATAAGCCTCTCGCTTCGAATAACATGAGACGACCGCTAGAAGCAAACACTTTGATGACGTTGGGCTGATTCAGTGATCCTTGTTTGCACTAACGACATAAACACGTCAGTATCGTAACACAAGTATGACGTTATGATATAAAATGGCAATAAGCAGAAGATGGAAGCATTTTAAATAAGAATAAGCGTTAATAAAAATGAAATTCAACGACAACTTATGTATAAAACGCAAACCACTGTTTAATTATAGAATTATTTAAAAACAAAAAGATTTTTTTTATAAAATTTTGATATCAATCAGAAATATTGCCTCTGTTAAAGGTTTAAATCAAGTTGCTTTATCCCAAAAAGGTAGTAAGACAGTGAAGATATGTACAATGTACATGTATTGTGTCCAATTGTATGTAACAATAAAGGCATTAGTTAATTTGTTTTTATAGTTTTCCTATGATATCAAGACAATGCTTGATAAAATAGAACAGTAAGAATTAAATTTAAGTCGATGTATTGTTAATTACAAAAACCGTAAAAAAAATATCATGGTTCGCTGGCGGAGATTTTATTGGTGTTCATGATGTCTTTTCTTTTGCCTTGATGTCTCAATGTTTCTTTTAATTTTGTTTCCATTTCAACCAAACTCAATAAAACATATTTATGTTTTTCTGATACATTGATAACTAATAATCATAAAAAGGTACGGGTTTTATACAATTTCATGAATATAACAGGCAGTTGTCTTTCTTCAATGTTTTGATATATCGACTAGAAGAATAAGCCATACTGTAGTGTCGATACAAATTGGCTACCTCGGAACTCAAACAAGGAAAACAAAAAGGACAATGGTCATATGCTATAGAAAAGCTGTGAAATTCAAGTATATTCAAGCTATCTATGACGCGTTACCGCCATTGATTTTATGGGTTTAAACATAATGGCATATATGTTTTGCTATGCTTCGAATTCCCACTAATCATTCATTACTACAACATATCTATAGCTTTCAAAACAACAACATGTGAATAGAAATAGGTGTATTCCAAAAAAACATAATCAAAAGTATTTCGTTGAAAGTAACAGTTCCAATCCAGCAATATTCAACTAAAAACGATGCTTCACAGGGGAATGAGACCAATTTAAGGATGCTTAACACCAGGTATACAAACAAAAAACTTTTTTTGGTTTATATACTTATATACAAAAATCGCCCGCTTTTATTTGTAAGTGTGGTAGACGTGTATGTGTTAATACATATATATAGCTATATATACTTAACTGGGATATAGACTTTAGGAGAAAGGTTAGGTCGCTATGAGAGCCGTTTTACGGCTGATAAGTATACTACTTGAGTCGAAGTCAATGTCATTGTCCATGATACCTTTGGAAAAGTTAATTTTTTGTTTCGCAATTTTTATCACTTGCTTCATTTAACGTTATTTCCAACACTAAACGCCTCCAGCACACATACACGCATATAGTACACACATTGAGGCACGTTCTGAATGACCTTAGCTGTTAATAGGTCGTTAAACCCTATAAACCAAACCTCATATTTTAATCATTACTAAACATACATTTGTATATACAGAATAGCATGTTTTTAATATGGGTTACCCTTTGATAGTCGGTCGTAGACATTACATACATGTATAAACACATGCTTGCACTTCAAGTCTGTGAAAAAAAGCAAACCTTCTTTTCTTAAATTATATAAACATAAATTAATTGAAACATTCTGACTGAAACTGTTCGATTTATGAAAAAGAATTTAATATGACCAGGAAAAGTTTCGATAACATTTCTGAGGACCTCCCAAATTTAAAGTTTGCACAACTAAATCCTACGTGGAGATGGTGGACATGCAAGAAAGCTATTAGTTAGAGTTTAACCATGGAAATGGTTATATTGATTTTCAGAAAATTTAATGCATTACAATGTTTGTTTTATGAAAAAGAATATAATATGATCAGGAAACGTGCCGATAAAATTTCTGAAGATCTACCAAATTTTAACTTTGGTTAACAAAGTCCTACTTGGAGATGGTGGACATGCAAGAAAGCTATCAGTTAGAGTGTGACAATGTTAATGGTGATATCGATTTTCAGAACATTTAATGCATTACAATCTATTGATTTACACTAATATATTGTGTAGGATATATACGATTATCACGCTTCTCGGCATTTCCATGCATGCGTTCGCTTTGTTTTAAAGGTTTTGTTGTAGGCCATTCTACATGTACATACATGTATGTACATAACATGCTGGAACGTGAGTGAGAAGTACGAAGTATGACTGCACAGCTGTGTGTCACATGACATTTCCATAATCTTATAAGGTCAAGGTCACACCAATGTAAAAGAAATAATAAGTATCAAACGAAGAGTTGGCAGTGATATGATTTGTTTTAAATGTTGCAAGAGTGATTATATTTTATATATTAATCCGTTTCAAAGGTTTCTGTTTCATGTGTTCTTTACAGACGTTACCAGCCTGATATGAACTGTCCCGTTGTTGGCTGGTATTGTGGCCGACATGTTTAATCATTTATGAGCGTGTGGATATATGCCTTTGCATACAAATAGAGTTTGCAGGAATAATCAATAGCTATGATGTCGTTGCGTGTAATATGTTCTTATCAAGTGATATATGACTGAGAGAGAACAGTATATTCTACATAGAGCTGTTTGGTAGCGTTATTCTACATACAATTGCTATACAGTGATGTTAGGGTAAGGGAGAAAGTTAATAATGGTATAATTTCTTATTAATTCCAATACAAGTCAAAGACAATGCCTTGGATATGTGAAGAATGGTTGCTAATAGAAATTAGTTGTTTATCTTATAATCAGTATAGAGATATATTTAAATTACATTCCGGATAAATTGATATACATTTCATTTCTTATAACGATAAATGAAACGGAAGACCAAGATAGCACAAAAGACTAACAACATGACACAGTACAACTTGAAACGAGATATTTACTTACACATTTGTGTCTTACATTTCACATTTATTTGAGTAACGGTAAAGCAAGATATATTCTTTTTCTTCCTGTCGCCGTCTCGATCTGAAATCAATGTCTACAAATGTATCTGCAATAAATAACAACAAACTGTTGAATTCTTGTGTTCTGTTGTGTATCACATTCAGGTTTTATCACCTGGTTTGAAGACATTATGTCGTGAGGAATGCGATAATTTTTTTTACCTTGAGCAGTGTTAACTGTTAATATAGGAACAATCCATATTCTGACAGCTCTCTAAGGCAGTCATGAGAGGCTTGTGTTTGAACGTCGTCGGTTCATATGTGGTCACAACGTTAAACAATAGCAAGCAAGCAAGGATACCCGTGTGACCTACATTTGATTGGCCAGATCAAACTCTAGTGTACATATATATGTTGTTAACGCGATGTCGTCGAAACCAACTTGTGTATAAAAGGATAGTTCATTATCAGTGACAAGGATAGTAAAAACGTACATATTTAGTCGACATACCGAGAAATAGTAGATGTAAGGTATATTTCCCTATTTCTTGTCGAGTTATACACACTTGAGTGAAGAAAGGTACCCGTTCTGCATAGCTTAGCTTGCATACTTCATTTCTTTTATCTCAGAGAAGTAAGTGTTTTAACATGCCATCACTCCTCTATTAGTAACATTTTCATAACGTATTGAACATGATGTTCTCAAAATTTGATATTATTCTTTAAGATGGCAAATCAAAACCAAGTGGAAATAACATTTATATTTATTTACATAAGCTAACAAGCCTGTCTAATGGACATTACATTATACATACGTGTTTAAATAACTTGCCCTTAGGTTGTATGTTTTGAATCCACGTCCAATAAAAGTATGTTTTATTACACCTATTTCCATATCTTGAGTTTGAACGAAATCGCATTAGAAAATATTAAATTGTATAAGTGTTTAAATATAAGATTTAAACAAATCAATACGAAGTAGTAAGGATCTATATTGTATTCTATGTCTGCTTGGCAACTGCCCAAGTAGTGCGCAAGGCTGTTCTCGACTTGAACATACAAGTACGGTCAAAAAGATAGAAAGTTACATTACCCAAATGTTTTTGTCCAATGTGAAATAGAAGTACATGGGTTAATACATATACATTTAATGTTTATTTGGTTGCTTGCATGAACTGATGAAAGGAATTGAGTCAAAAGAACATAGACAAACTACTGAGCATTTTACGTCTCTATTCCCTTTACCAACCAGTCGTTTACTTCAATTCAAGGTATTCTGAGTATGTGGTTTAATTTATATATGACTTGAATCTATTTATACCGATTCAGCGAATGAATGGTGCACCTCTTACAACAGGAAGAGACAATAGTAGCCACACAGTGCTTTTAATCCGCCATCATATACATGTACACTCAATACGTAATATGAATATTAAGTCCGATACGTGTTCACATTATTGTGTAGTCTGCTAGGAACATTGTCTTCCTGGTTGTTGATACCAGCAAATGACTCATAAACATGTTGTGTATTCATCTACATACACAGTTTGTGAGCTACATGGTGTAATTATGTATATTGTAACATAAGTGACTGTTTCAAACACAAAAATATAGCATATTCAAACCCATTGTTTTATATGTTTCTTCGTGTCTTAATTACTAGATGGTACTAGCATGGCTATTTATCAGCAAATATAAATGTATATATCATGTAATATAGCGATACGTTTTATAAGTTGTTTTGTTCAGATATAGCAAGCATGACTCATTTAGTTGGTGTAATTTTTATCTTCCAGCATAGTACACAACATCTGTGTTTGGTGCTTATCAATAATGTATACACACACACATACACACACACACAGTGGCATGTCCGTATAGATACGCCACGGAGGTATTAACACGATGTCGTCAACAAAAATGTACACTGTTAACTCTTTGTTTCTTCTAAGCGGGTGCCATACATCTAAAATGTTTTCATTTGCTTCAGTTGACATTAGGCGAACTATCAACAAGAGGAAATATGTACACAGGCACATAATAAACAAGGAGAATAGAATCAGGCTATCCTGAAGGGAAATAGTTTTCTGCTTCATCGGTGACACCCACAATGTTAATCTAGGTCAAATCCAAATAATGTCACGTTCTATAGAGAGAGTTGGGTTGCCAATTGTCTTCCTGATCCTTGATTTTACGATACCCTTTGCTGTAGGTTTCCTTGTCTGCGTCCGACCGGGGACCGCGGTGGCCAAATGGCTAAGGCGTCTGGCATTCTGCTACCACGTACTAGCCCTCCACCACTTGGTCGCGGGTTCGAGGCCTTGGTGGGGCAGCCGCCAGGCACTGGCTGCAGGTCGGTGTTTTTTTCTTCGGGAACTCCGGCTTTCCTCCTCCACCAAAACCTGGCACGTCCTTAAATGACCATAGCTGTTAATTTGATGTAAAACACAAACAAACCAAATTACTTCCGACATCTATCTCGGAAATTAGGACATCGGGAGTATTCGAATCAACTGCGATATAAAAACACCGTAATGCAATTAGCATATAGTACATATACTAGTATATAGAGCTCCTTCATTGACATAAATGCCAAGTTTGCTCATATTCCTTTAAATGATTTATGCTGAGAGTTTTAAAACTAATTATGTTGTGTAAAATTAAATCGAAACCAACTACTTCCTGTTACGAAATATACTCGATCACGAGCTGTGTGATATATAGGATCGATCGGTAAGAATGTTTGTTTGTCATTTATAAAACACACTTTGCTTGTATAAAGCATAATGTCACCTATAATGTTACATGACGTATATATCTGGCTTGTAGACATGCAATAAGACACTGTGACGTACATATATAGCTTATATAAATGTAACGATGCCATGTGAAGTAAAACATCTAGCAAATGGAAAAGTGTTACTGAACATCCTCCTACGATGGCGTTCCTTCTATATTATTTTGTTAATAGAAACATTTGGTATTTTCTACTGTTTTAAGTCATTTATAAACAAATGTAAGTTACAACCTGTAGTGTAGTATTGTCGATTTAACAACTTCCGTAAAGCTGCTATTGTGTTGATATTTGTGTAAGACTATATCAAGATTGGGCAATTATTTTAATGTAAGTTTTAACTTTACGATATGACATTGTAACTACACGGTCTGCATTGTAACTATATGAAAGGAACCGTAAATACATGTCAGTGATCATAATTGTACATATTACTGTACGATAATCTCTACAAATATGTAGTAAGGAGGCATCTATGAATTATAACTACATGATGCCAATTATTACTGCATTTATCTGATACTGTAACAAAACAATATGGATTGTAACTACACAACATTTAATGTAACCACACAACATTTGTTGTAAATACACAACATTTGTTGTAACCACACAACATTTAATGTAACCACACAACATTTGTTGTAACCACACAACATTTAATGTAACCACACAACATTTGTTGTAACTACCCAGCACTTAATGTAACTACACAGCACTTGATGTAACTATCTATTGTAACACCACAATATCAATGACTGCAAATAATGGATAGTAAATATGTCGTATAACCTCAATCTCTTGGCTAGATTTGACAAATTTTCTCCCTTATTTGTTTTTTGTTTACTTTTTCAGAACACATTTCAGAGCTAGTCGATATTTATGTAGACATTTTTATTTTTGTCCAAACTGAATGGTTATGAAAATGGCAATGTGAGTTTGTTTGTATACGCTATGAAAAATGATATCTCCATTTCTTAATTAAAGAAAAGTTTCTGGTTTGTATTTTTCTTTCAAATCTGCTTGACGGCAGGTTTGACGGTGATCAGTGTTTCGTTTTTCATAAAAAGAAACAAAGGGTATTTTTCAAAACCTTTGCATAATAAAGTTATATTTATGAAATAGATTTCAAATGTTTATTCGAGATAAGCAAATAAACAATAACATCATTGCGTATTTGGTATTTATAATATCAATATATTTGGGGTATCATTTAATTATTTATTTTATTAGTAATATGGAATTATTTGTTGGGTATTAAGTCTAAGTCAACGATTCTGTTTTCACAAAAACCTAAAGTCATTTTTAATTAGATGAGTGGTGGATATTGCCATCCTTTAATTATTCTATCTATAATATTTATGATTTATTATGTATTTTTTTGGATGTTAGAATTTAGAATGAACAAAGACTTTTTTAATACTCGACTGGAAGAATGTAGGTAAACCAACAAACGGGATGAATTTAATATTTTCAAAGCCCAGAAGGAAAATAAATCATAGCAATTTCTTAAAAAAACTACGTAAGAGGTAACGTCATGACACTCTAATTTCTAACTCCAATGCAGACGTGCTCCAATTCGTTCCAAATATTTAATTTCGAACCCTTGCCCAATTATAATAACAAAGAGTTACGACGAAATAAATATCTTTATGGTTAATTGTGTTTCCGCCTCAGGAACTCGATCTCCGGTCCTCTTGTTTTCTAAGCGCTCCGCTTATTCATTGCGTTCTTTGTACCTCTAATGTTATTTGTTCTGCTATTAAATTACTCAAATACAATAAGGAGCAATTCAAACGTCTTTTAACGCCCTCAAAAGGACCCAATCCAATATATTTGTTTTTGTATTAGTATCGAGGAGACACCATAGGCCTTACAAGGAAATACCTTTTCAATGTCAGCTTACAGTGGGAATATTGGTTGGACTCAATACCTACATGATGTCTTCTATTTTGTTACAATGATTCTTCAGAATAAAAACTTTAACCTTGACATGCATGAAAACTCAGATTTTACCTATATACTAACCTTTGGATTAATATCCATTATAAATACAAATAGATATTTTTTCTATCTATATTTAATAGCAAAATATTTTTTGATTTCAAACTTGCAGTTGATCAATATTAAAAAAAAAATCTTCCTGCAATTCATTTGCAGTTTCGTATTTTTCGCTGTTAAATATAATGACTTTTTGTTTTTTATTTTGATATATTTTGTTGGTTCCTATTTTAATTATTTACCAGACGATACGAGGTTGTGACTGACCATATGTACTTAAGATTTGTACCACTGCCTTATCAAAATGCAATAAGGAGGTTCTCATTTTATTTATTTGTTCTTTTTATTTGCTTATTTGGTTTCCCTTACTCTGAATGTCAATGTATAAGATATCATAATATAAAATTATCGTAAAGTTAAATATTTTTGTTTTCTTATATAGTTGCTAATGTATTATGTGTATTTGTACAGGTATAAAATTGGGGTTAAACTTTTTGATTTTGGAAAAAAAGGTTTGAATTGAATTTTTTCTACAAATATTATTGGAAACAACAACACATGTTTTACAAACTATGCATTAATGGTTTTTTTTCGAATTAGTTTTTAATTAAATAAATACGAACAAACAAAACAAATATTGACCGGAAATAATCTGATGAAATTACTGTCAAACTTCACCTATACGTTATACCTCAATTACTATTAATCTAAAACGAAATTTCATCACTCCCTTCCATTGAAAATATGTCTTCTATATTTCAAATGAATCTTTATAAATTATCGCCCATCTTCTCATATATTCTTTTCTTCACACTCGAAACATTATGTGGCAGCAATCTTGTAAATTATTATATTTCTACTTAAAAACCAAAATCCTAGTGTAGTTTATCTGCTTATATATGTATAAATATCTGTGCTTATATTTTTTTAAGAAAAAAAACAATCAAAATTTAGAGGGTGAAATTAATTATTGGATCTTTTGGTGAATCTGCTTACTCTAAATTTCTTAAATGGTGAAGAAGTTTCCGGACACTCGGTTTTTATGTAAACCAATTTAGTGTTATAAGACAATTGTATAAATAGGAAATTTGTTAATCTTCAGCTGGGAAATATTTTATTGGGCGAAATAAATACCGACTTTTATTGTGCTGATTACTAGGTCTGGTAAGCTTGTTGTCATTACCCCGGTTTTGTTTTTGTAAACATCATATTAATGAATTTGACCTAGATAACCATTGCGGGTGTCGGCGATAAATGCGAATACGCTTATCCTTCCGGAACACTTGCTTCTATTCGCCCTTCCCTTTTTCAAAGCTATACCGGCAAGTCTTTTGTTTATTTTTATTTTGAAATGAAATGAAGAATCATAGACTGTTAGTCCAGGTATCTCTTTTCTTAAGGTAAGAGTTAAGTGCTCAGTTTTGAAACGGGAACAAACATTATTTAGAATTATATAAAATGGTCATTTCGGCGGAGTTTAGTAGAATATAAATAAATCTGCAAAACCCATTTTCCATCTTTCATTTAATTATACTACCGGTAGTCCATCAATAAACAATTAATTGCTCCTAGGAAATACGCTTGTGAACGATAAAAATTGCTCTTTATTTCTAAACATTTTCTTCAGTTTGGTACAATGTAAGTATGGGTTATGACAATATTCATATAGCACAACCCAAATGACCAGAGCAGTTTATGTGCACAAAGGTGTACAATATGTACGCTTTGTTTAATACTTGGTCATAGATGTGCGAGAGTTTATGAGCCCCCTCATCTCGATTTAGAACTGGTCCATTGCGGTGTATCCAGATGGCTTCCTTTATCTGCCGCTTGAGCAGATTGCTCTCTCTGTCCAATACTTTGTAGTTATCCAAGTCAATCACATGATTTCTCTGTGTGGCATGGTCTGTGCTTGCTGATTTATATATCTGGGACTCCGACTGCTTCCTTTCTGATCTGGTGAATTTCCTTCCTTCTTGGGTTTCCGTATCTTTCTGGTGTTCACCAAGATTGGAAGGCGATTTGGGGTCCGCCTTGGTGAACACCTGAAAGATACGGAAACCTAGAAGGAAGGAAATTCACCAGATCAGAAAGGAAGCAGTCGGAGTACAAGGGTTTGGAGTTTATGACAGGATTTTACAATACGAATCAATGTAAGTTGAAATGGTGCTTCTTTATAAACAACTATTACACAAACACATGCCAACATACAATCATTCATATATTCAACATCTGAAATTAATTCCTGCTATTAAGGAAATTGTACATATTGAAGCCACTGGAATAAACTTGCGAGGTTTGTGATTAGATTTAAGAAGGAATTGATGTTATTGCATGTTCAGAGAAATGGAGAAAACAGGTAGATCAGTCATAAGCAGAGAAAAGGACACAGGTTTGGGTATGATGTCCCTTCATTGAGTAAACTATGTTATATGAGTAGAGAAAAGGACACA
>JAUMHH010189784.1:0-14228 GCA_032359455.1 Chlamys rubida
CGGATCGCTCCGAACATTTGACAACCTAAACTTGTCCACACTGTTGGAATTACTTCTTTGCCCCATATATATATATAATGAAGTCTATGACAAAAATTGTAAAATCCTGCACTCAGTAATTATAAAGTTTACCTTTTGAGCAGATACGTGTATCGTGATACGTATCGAATCGTAAGCATCATACTGTGATACGTATCGTACCGTGAGGTACATGTATGCGTATCGAGTGTTGTTCTAATATTTAACTGTGCAGGTAGCTTTGAGGTTACTTATGTTTGGTAACGAAAACCTAGCTTTAGATTGTGATATTTTTAAACGTGTTCAAACTGGTATTAGATCCAGCGAAAGACTTTATGAACTTGAATTACAAGACGTTGATTTGACTTATCTTCGTCTTAAGGTTTGTATTCGATTAGCTATCAACTAGTTTGTAATTGAAAGTCGATATGAGATGGTTTTAAATGTTGTAATCATATTTGCCAAATCATTGGTACCAACTTTGGAAAATAAAATATTGTCTAAATGAAAAATTCTAAATACTTTCACCTCGCTACACGGCAGTCTGAATTCCGCTAGATAATGCTTCAATGTTTTAACACATTCAACACTGAAATTGCATAATGGACTATTCCAACCTTTGAATTGGAGGAGTTCAAATGTGTCTTCAGGGGTGAATGAGTTAAGTACCTTGCTGAAAAAAGCATATGAGTCAGACTAAAATTGAAAAGCGAACGTGTTTGGATTAACAAACTTAATATGTATCTTTGGATGTACATGATTCCAACATTTTTTAGTTTCACCGATTGTTTAGCGTTGTTTTGAAAACAATAGACTGGTACATTTCGTTTGTTAACTCCTGTTTGATATAACCATATATAACCTACATGCGTTGTGTGTGAATGGAAAGATACGTCGAGCAGATCATTGAGAGGACAATATTAATTTGAAAGCGAGATAAATACATTAGCCTCGTTGTGATAAAAAGAATTGTCTTTTCTTATCTACATAAACACGTGTTTGGGAATCAGATGTATTGTATAGCATAGATATGCTTCAACGGATTAGTCGGTCCGCCCTGATCAAAGGCACTCGTCCCCGTAAACATTCCGTTAACACGAGAACTCCGTGGCCGAGATACAGTAAACTATGTACACCCCTGTCCAGTCTTTGATGTAGGGTTTCCTCAGTAATCCAAGGGCATGTGCTGCCTCGTCTCGGGTAATTTTTGTGGCCTGCCTGTATTAACCTTGACGAGCGGTTCTGTTATGCTAAGGGGTTATTATAGCCATCAACTGACACACAACATGTAAAATATAATCCTCAAAATTGACAATGATTGGCACATGACGTGATATGAGTTGACCGTCATTATAGCGGAACAGGAAACCGTTTCATACTCTCGATCCAAAAGTGTTATTTTGTGTGACAGGGCATAGGGCGCCGTCGGGACGTCTGAGAGAGTTTGGCGTGTTCCAATCGGATCTCTAACGCCTGTGTACATTTTAATCAAGTATTATGTTTTATGAGAAATTCAAAAATATTTTGAGTAACTGTCACATGGTCGTAAAATGAGTGGTTATAATCACATCTTACACCCTGTTAAAAGTGCAGTGAAACACGGAAATAAGTACCAAGCAGTATAACGGATGCATATGTCGGGCCACTTAACAACTATTTGTACTATGTCGACGATCAATGTAATTCATTTAAAGCTTACAAGGAAGGAACCATGTGTGTGACACCGTATTGTTTTCCTTGACTATCCCCTTAGTAAATAAGAATTAGAAACCCGCCCTATTCATTTTCCAGTGAGACGACAATCTTCGGTTGGCGTAAATAATGAGCTGCATTCTGTATTTTGAACATTATACTGTTGTTTGTGTTTTGTACATGTAAAAACATAACACATGTTGAGAGATTTTACTTGCACTGCCATGTTTCTGTCTTACGAAATTAATTAATATATTGATTTTTTAATGTAATTATACCCAAAAAAAGATAACAAACCCTATTTTGAACAAGGAAATGACGTTGACATTGGTTAATTAATCATAAAAAGTACACATGCTAAGACCGCAATATCGTTTGGAGTTTTTGAACAGGCTATTGCGGGAAGTTGAACAACCTCAAAGAAAGCAATTAGGCGCAATAAAAAAAAAATGCAAATATTAACAAAATGGACCATAAATCATAACGGGGCAATGATCGACGACTTCAAATTCTAAACACCATTAAAAATATTTAGATTGTAAATTATGACGTCCATGCACAGTGGTGATTCTACTAACACAGCGAGTCTAGAACGCCAGCAAGTTATGATAAAGGGGGGCTGAATAGAAACCAAAGCATAGCAGATGGCCGGACAGGGAAGACAAGACATTGATGAAATGAAGCCTATTTATCAGTATTATGGATGAAATTGCCGCAACTGAACAAGGTATTGGCATGCTTTCCAAACTGGTTCTGGCGTCGGGGTGCGCTTTGCTCGCTCTACTCCAAGTGTTTTGTAACCGGCGCGGCAATTACACGGGGTCTGGCTCTCTGATTGCGTGTCTATACTGGTGAATGGCACTACACCTGTCTCACCGGTGGGACATACTTGTGTGCAGATAATTCAGGATGGAAGAAACGATTACTCATTATAGTTAATGGTACAGGGTAATGAGGAAATACTGAATACATCTTAAAATATCAAGTTGGTAATATAATAAAGGCGTTTTAAAAGGAGAAAGAGTGATTGGGCAACAAAACTAGTTAAAGAACCCTTGCATCAATACAATTAGCAGGGAAAAAGGTGATATTATTTTTCAAAGTCGTCAAGTTGCCATTGTAGAAACCGATGAATAGGTATGTACATGTAGTTTGGAATAACGTGTGGCTAGAAGCATTCTACAAACTGCCCGTTGAAGTAGTACTAGAACTACACAGTTTCTCCTTAATTAGTCTGGCTTCTTATAAATCCAGTCATTCCTGTCGCCTCATTGATGTACTACTCTTCAAGGCGTCTCTTAGTGGTCCATGCTAGCTTAATTAATTAGCAGAATGTGGTTAAGCGGAAAGGACTTGGAGGTTTAGTCATCCTGCGAGTGTAGCCAGCTGTCGCGTGTAATGCCAATATGTCACGTGGTATGCCCATGTCGAGTGTAATGCCAATATGTCACGTGTTATGCCCATGTCGCCTGTAATGCCAATATGTCACGTGGTATGCCCATGTCGCGTGTAATGCCAATATGTCACGTGTTATGCCCATGTCGCGTGTAATGCCAATATGTCACGTGTTATGCCCATGACGGGTATGTAACTATATCGCGCTTTAAGTTTAAGCTGTGTAAATCCAAGATGTCGTATGTTATGTCTCGTGTATAAGTTACATGTACAGTGTACCACATATCGTTTGTTATGTCTAGATGTCATGTCATTCCTCGTGAAATATCTACATGTAATAACGATTGATTTAATTGCATTTTATAATATTTGCTTTCTTTGAAAATAATCATAGAGAACATAGGTCAACACATGTCAGCGATATTTTATATGTGTTTTTACTGGAAACAAACCAGTCTAGTACGGAATGCCTCTTTGTGTGCTGTGACAAGCAGGAATAGAAACTCTTGTAGTCAGCTGCATTCCTCAACAAGCTTCCTTTGCTGCTGTTGATACGCAAATCGACAATCTGTGTATAAGGATAGAGGGATACTTAGTTGAGAACTATCAAACTAGTACGTACAACTGTATAATATAATAATACACTGCAATATTAGGCACAGGGACTTGATAATTTGTTCAGTGTAAATTTACACGTTTTAGGGGTTTTGATCAACTTTCGGTAAAAATGCCACCCCAATGATGATATTATAATGGGGGGAGGGGGGATTTTTACCGAAAGATGATCTAAACCCATAAAACGTGTAAAACTACTCTAAACACTTTAGTTTAGGTCCAAAAATAGCTGTACATGTAACAAATTCTCAGGTCCCTGTGCTATTTGGCACTGTTCGTAAATCATGATCTTGATTACACCGTCATAGTTGAAACTGCTTACTGATACTTTATGGCAAAAACTTAAGTAACATGGCACTAATCCATTAATTAACATACGTGTATTGTATTAGTGGATCTATTGTATTATCAAACAACGTTGCTCAATCATATCAGTATCCTGCTTGTATGTTGGTACAAATTTATACAAACTTGAAAACAAGAGCGATCAGGTTGGACTTAGTTTACTGTTTAAAGAAGCTAAGCTGTAGTGTTAGAGTAGACATGGGGGAACCACTTACGAAATGCATGTGGCCGGCGGTTTTATAACATTTAATCGAGTTACGTGTAAATGGGTCAAAAACGTTATGTGATTATAAACATACAGATGTATAGACAAGCCAGAACCCTTACGAATGATGATACGAGACTTTGTGTTATAGAAGCGTAGTCAGAAATAATTAGGATGGAAAACATGGCCAAGCAGTTAGCTAAATTACGCAATCTAACTCTAATAGACTACGTGTGACTTCAGTGTGTCCTAAATCTAAAGGAATCCACACGGGTTCAGGTTGTCCTCAATATTTACATGTCTTAACTCCAAACGACGTCATTGTGTCCTAAATCTGATGGACTCCAAACGAGTTCATTGTGTCCTAACGTTAATGTACTCCAAACGAGTTCAATGTGCCCTACATTTAATGGACTCCAAACGACGTCATTGTGTACTAAATTTAATGTACTCCAAACGAGTTCAATATGTCCTAAATGTAATGGACTCCAAACGAGTGTATTGTGTCCTGAATTTAATGGACTCCAAACGAGTTTAATGTGTCCTAAATTCAATAGACTACAAACTAGTTTATTATGTCCTAAATGTAATGGACTCCAAATGAGTTCATTGTGTCCTAAAGTTAATGGACTCCAAACGAGTTCAATGTGTCCTACATTTAATGGACTCCAAACGAGTTTATTATGTCCTAAATTTAATTGACTCCAAACGAGTTCAATGTTTCCTAAATTTAATGGACTCCAAACGAGTTCAATGTTTCCTAAATGTAATAGACTACAAACGAGTTCATTATGTCCTAAATTTAATGAACTCCAAACAATTTCAATGTGTCCTAAATCTGATGGACTCCAACGATTTGTATGTTTTCTAAATTGTAGGGACTCTAAATGGGACTCAAACATGTCCCAACCCTAGTGGACTCCACACGAGTGCAGTGTGTCCTTAAGCTAATGGACTCTACATGAGATTCAAACGTGTCCAAACCCTAGACGACTCCACATGAGTGCAATATGTCCTTAATCTAATAGAATGCATACGACTGTGACTATCCTCGACAACCTGGCGATTCTATGTGTATTGCTGATAGATAAACGATCTCCGTTTAAATGTAAACAATGCTGTCCTAATAAAAAACAAACTTATATAAATCAAATATATGAGATATCTTAAAATTTTATTGCGATATAAAATGTTTCTGTACATATATGTGAAGTACAAAGAAATTAAACAGAAAGCGGAACGTAATTCGTCTTGAAATTCTGATTCATATCTTTGGCAGTTAAACTTAAGCGCACGTGCATTTATAAAACTAATTGTATATCATACAACTTTCCAATTAACACCGAAAAAGTGTAAATGACACCAGAATTACACCAAAACAATATTTTTCCATTCTGATATCTGATAATCCGTAGATAAATTTTAGAAATAGTTTTTAAAAAAGATATACTTTTATTGTTTTTGGCAAGTAATTACTTGTGATGATGGTAGACTAAGCATCTTTTGATCTATTCAGTAACAGTTCGGTGCCAAACCGCATAACACGTATTACGACTGCCCTATTGCCATATAGCTTGGTAAAAACGAAGCGTGAAAACCGTAATTTGAACACGCCTAGCGAGATTTAATGATGGGAGAATTCGACGTAATCAGATTTGATAAAGATTAAACTCCAATTCCGTATTTAATCCTCAAGCAATTCCATTAACGGAACACGATCAACAGCAAAAGATACATGCTTAATTTAAAGTCGAGTTTCTCACAGAGGACACGCTAGTGAATTAATGTTACACAAGGAGTACTACAGTATCCGAGATGCCTTATCGATCACGCGCATCGCTCGCGCAAACCCCGTACATTTATCGGACCAGACACACACGTATTTTATAGTGTTTTTATTCGGTAGCCTGTTATATTTTCTAATAACTATATCAATATAAGGATCCGATCCATGATAATATCAACATCTA
Source organism: Chlamys rubida (assembly GCA_032359455.1). Classification (NCBI taxonomy): domain Eukaryota; kingdom Metazoa; phylum Mollusca; class Bivalvia; order Pectinida; family Pectinidae; genus Chlamys; species Chlamys rubida. The sequence continues at coordinate 6,241 of JAUMHH010189784.1, forward strand.
CAAAAACTGAAATGATGGGACGAACTGACCTTCCTACATTGTAATAGCCAAATAAATTATACCGTTTATTGCAGGCTCCCATACTTTATACCGACAAGAACAATGGATTGGAGTACCCCTGACTTGTTACCGTGTTATTTTTATGCTTGCTATATACTTTAGGGGGAAAAACAACGTATTATTTTTAACTGGAAAGTACGTAGACCGATACGTAGCATTTCTAGCGGAGTTTGCAGCTTTCGGGTCGGGTAGTACTTTGAAATGGATTTCGATTAAAGTTCTGATATAGTACTTTTGGTGGATGGGACCGAAATTTCTGAGTGTAGTATGCGTACTTTTTGGCGGATCGGACTGACAGAGCAGATATGTCACTCTCTGTTAACTGGACGACTTCAAAAATGACGTATTATCTTACCAGATGAAAAAAAAATGGTCCGTGAATAAACTCTCTATATTAGTATGTCTCCTGGCGCAATATATTGTACTCGAAGTTCTAAGCATGGAAGCTAAAATCTATTTTTATCTATATTTTTTTCTTCAGAAAAAAGCAAGATTTTAAACAGATTCAAAATACTTCCAAATGTACCTATATGATCCTTGTATGATCTTTTTTCGTATTAACGATTTTAAGAAATGACTAAACGTTTTAGTTATAATGGGATGTGATATTAAGTAAATGTAATATCATGCTAGATTGTGGTTGGTATTCTAAGGCATTAATGCATCTGACATTCTGCTACCACTAGCCCTCCACCACTGGGTCGCGGGTTCGAGACCTACGTGGGGAAGTCGCCAGGTACTGGCCGTAGGTCGGTGGTTTTTGTCCGGGAATTCCGGCTTTGCTCCACCACCAAAACCTGGCACGTCCTTAAAGGACCATAGCTGTTAATAGGACGTAAAACACAAACAAACAAACCAAAACAAAGCATTTCATAAGCCTAGCTAATAAACACACACTCGACAATATGATGTGTATGGCTTGAAACGCCTTAAAGTGGTCAGGAAAAGGTATAAAGTAACGACAGAAGAAAAGGCATTATTATGTAGAATAAATCTTACGAAACAGCATAGCTAACTGAGGCGACTGATCTGTATTATCTCAAGAGTTAAAACGTCGTTCAGAAAATAGGGAGAGGACACATAAGCTCGTTCAGAATTCGGGTATTGAAGAAGCATTTTAATTAGACGCACTCCAAGAAATTTAACATTAAATATTTTCCGTCTTGGCGATGCTCAAAAGTCTCCCTGTTCTTGGGTTCACAATGTACAACGACCTTTCGACTCGATCCTTTTGAATTGTTAGAACTCCATTGTGCTTTGGAAATAAAATCTGTTCTCAGTTCACTTTTTTTTAAAAAGGTTCCATAAGATGCTTGATTTATATTCCGTAACGTTCAATCTTCCCCGCCAGAATAGCGTTATAAGAACGTCACGCTCTGTAACAGAATTGTTTTGCTTGTTCTTGCGAACCTATTCCTGATCACTGCGTGGTCCCTACACGTGTTCTTTTGTCGTTAGACTCAGAAATAGCTTAAGTATTAGATTGGTACGACATTAAGGGTACATGCTGCACTACACGTCACTATGTATTATCTTAATGCCAGGAGATGGCATTTTTGCGCAGAGCTACTTTTTTAACGTGTCACTGTAAGGGAGCGAGTATCGTTAGGGTAACATTTTAGTTTTATAGAATAAAACAGAAAATGGAAATAAATGTTCTTGGTTTAGTACTACCGGCACCATTTGAAAACAAATTCGTTTAACATTAAAGTTTCTATGTACTATTTTACTGAACAAATTCTGTAGCAATTTCACCTTAACGATGGAGAGAGCGCAAAGCACACTGCATACATGTAAGCTAGATTTCATTATTCTACACAGTTAGTGTATTGTGATAAATAACAATGTTTCCTGCAGCTTCATGAAGAATCGAAAACAATTCCTACCATCGACTAAATTTTAAACAAAGGCTTCACAAAGAGAATTCCGGCAGTCTCCACGATGGGAAGGTCTCTTAGGGATAGAACATTGAAGATAAGAAATTCTGATTTATATGTAGTATATTTTATCTGTAAATATCTACGTTCCTTCCAAAAGAATAGGACAGCCCACTATAGAGCGAATATCAACGATTTCATCAATTCTTTTAAACTTACCCTAGTGTGCAATTTTGATATACCCATGTCAATTTTATGAATCTTTATCACGACCGCAGACAGGTAAAGTCTAGTGAGTGTTATCAAAATGTCTGTAACTTTGAAGTAAACATGTAAACATCGGATTTCTGCATAGAGGAGGAGCTTGTGGATATCAATGTTAATAATTACGGTAATAATTCACTCAATAACCATTGTTCCCGCTAATTGGAGTAATTATCTCTTTACCTTACCAAAGCACGTGACAAGTTTCCGTGACGCCAACAACAATACAATGGTGGCGTTATGAAATTCTGCCGCAAACAAAAAGTGTGATGTCATCAATAGAAGATGTGGGCGGAGTCAACCAAGTCTTATGCAAAAATTCAGGCTGTTACTTTTACTTTACCGATCACACGTTAATATCTTTTGAAAATAAAATTTGCATCCGCTGATCACACTTTTGTATAAAATAATTACGAATCATTTACAGAAAAAAAATTAAATATAAGGAATAATTTTCTCTTTTGTCAGGTTATGAGGTGAGTTGAGCGTGAGTAAATTTATCATATAGGGCTTCGCCATCTATTCAGTTTACACGTGGTTAGCGCTGGAGTCATCACCTCATAAACAGATCAAAATAGAAAACTATTCTTTACGTAACTGCCAGTAAAGCTGAAAAAAGCCATATATGACAGCGTCAACACAAACAAGGAAAATATACAAAGTCGTCACGAGAAAAGCTCCATAAACAGGATTCAAAGGAGACGTCAAATCAAATGTGAACAAGCCATTCGGATTGATATGTCTCGCCTGTGCCCCGCTTTGACCATCAATGCACATGTCAAGCTTGGTTGGTCTAGCACTTTCAGAGAAATGTTGATGGAGATGCTGACAAAGTCTATGGACCATGAAAGGGAGGCCGCATCCAGCATTTGATGCATGCATGGGTTGCGATGTACTACCTAAGATGCATCCATGGTCTAAGTGTGGTTGGTGAAGCACTTATACTTTCAGAGAAACTAACTTGCACGCAAAAACTGAATGTTGATGGAGATGATGACAAAGTCAATGGACCCTCAAAGGTAGGCTGCATTCAGCATTTGATGCATGCATGGGTTGCGATGTACTACCTAAGATGCATTCATGGTCTAAGTTCGGTTGGTCTAGCACTTATACTTTCAGTGAAACTAAGTTAAACGCAAAACTTAATGTTGACGCCGCCGCCGTCGCCGGAAAAGCAACACCTTAGTCTCCCTTTCGCTACTTCGTGGCGGCGAGACAAAAAACATCCATTGACACAAACAATCCGGTAGCAATACCATGTGTTCTTAACACCTGCGAATACATACTTTTTATGTTGTTTTTTTATGGCAGTTTCCTAAAATTAAACTAACTTAACTATCAAGTCACCATTCCTTAACAAGACAAAGCAGCATTAAAATAATGAGGAAGAATGTTCAAGCGCGCATAAAAGAAAGAATTGGATTTTTTAAGAAAAAAACATATGAAAGCCCGAAACATAAAAGGCAAATGTCTAGATTAGTCCAATCCACATGGACACGAGGAATATTTCTGAAAATAAACAAAAACAATGAAAATGCAGATATACCGTTGGGCCTATTTGGCAGTGCGTTTGAAATGTAGTGATTTTAAATGGAAGAGCTGACATTATCAACAATGTAGTACTCCAAATTTTCCGGAGAAAGTCAAGATTGAGAAATTTCAAGCTGTAACACCTCATGAATAGTAGAAGGCATAAGTTGCAACTGTGTACAACAACAAAAAAGGGAGAGAAAATCCGTGTCAGAAAAAGATACATGGTTTATATCTTAATGATCCACAGCACCTCGTCGACTAGTTAACAAATGGAAGGAAGCACTGGATAATGGCTTTCTAAATACGATGTACTGCAATGTATAAGGACTTAGAACTTTTTACGCCGAAATAACAAGAAAAATGTATCGAGATATTATATTAATATACTGTATACCACAATAAGTCAGCCGTTGCACTACAAAATTGGAAAAAGAGAGAATCAATATATGGAAAGTTATCAAACTGGGTAAGCGTCAAATATAATCAACCATAGGTCAACGGTCAAAGTTAGTAGGTTACTTCAAAAGTACATTTCAAAGACATTACGTTTTTCAAAACCGAGATTTTATTCAATTGTTCCTTCAGTGTCCTTTTTGTTTTTCAAATACTGAAGCTTTTCATTTCATATGGAAAATAATGTTACAACACCACTATCAGGAGCATATTGGTTCTCATATGTTTGTGTGTGTATTGTTATTTACTTATTTACCTATTTATCGAGAGAGGGTGCGAATGATGCTTTTCTATTTATTTGATATGCCATCGGTTTATATTTTTAACATTTTCAATTAAATTACAATTTTATCTTTGCCTGTTGACGTTTCGATTAATATGTCATTTTTATTGTAACCTCTGTTGATGGTAAAACCTAGGGAAGTATGTCAGCATATATAAACCATTCATCACCTCGGAACAAGCACCAGAACTGACTGGACATCACTTCTAGGGATCATCAAACAGTCTAGATTTAATCAAGTTTTGTCGAAGTGTTCAGCACATATCCATATTCGCTTTACCATAAATGTAAGTGCATAATTCTTCTGATTTGGACGATGTCTATGCTAACCTCCGTTAACAATGTTAACACAAATCTAAGACTCCCATATTCCCGGTCCAGCAAATTTTGTTCAACGGCAAAGCATCCCTCAAAAAATATAGAAAAATGTGATGAAAACAAATGTTAGATAGTCTGAAAATGTAAGCTTTCTTTATTTAACAATAAGTGTGAAGCAAGTTTTCTCTGGCCCGGGATGGAAGCGCTCAGAGCATCCGGAGAAAACCCACGGTGTCCTGCAGGTGACCCGATACCTTTTCGTAGCCGCGGAGAATCGGACTGCGGCCGCCTTGGTAAAAGGCGAGTGCATTATCCATTGCGCCCGCCGACTACCGTTACGTAAGACTTTCTTCTCTCTTCTTCACTATGAGTTAAAAAATGTTCAACAGTCAGCCGTAATAAAACTCTATACTCCTATGTAGGCCACTGTCCAAATTGTTCCACTATCTGGATCAACTTCGTAAATTAATGTACAAAATTTGCCTCGTGATTAAGAACAAGTTCAGACTTTAACTTACTTTTTTCCCAATATTCCGCTACAAAGCACTTATTTATAGTGATCAATTTCTAGAATATAATATAATTTTCCAACACCAACTGTTGACACCAGATTTACGGAGTATTTGATGTATCATGGTAAAGTGCAATAAACGACAGGACATTTTCGACTTATATGAATCTGTTCTCTGTCCTGATTAAAACAAAAAGACATCTTAATTTTTAATGAATTAACGAGATTTCACCATACACAAAATAAATCTTAATAGTTAACAGATAACCTGATCTTAATAGTTAACAGATAACCTGATCTTGATAGTTAACAGATAACCTGATCTTAATAGTTAACAGATAACCTGATCTTAATAGTTAACAGATAACCTGATTTCCAATCAAGAATTGGATTCGGACCAATTTCCAATACTGTGCATGTGTCTACTCCGGGAGCTGTTTGGGGTGTAGGACGCGGTTGCCGACGATGATGATGATGATGATGATGATGATAGCTATTTGTAGTGCTTCATTAAATTAACATGCGCTGTAAGGTAACACTCGTCTCCGTGATTTTAGGTCACTCACATTCATTTGTCTTCACTACGACTAAATTACATAATTAAATTCGCCCGATCGTTCACAGTTCACGTTTCCAAGTAATATAACCATTGTGGCCACGGAGTTACTCGATTCACACGGAACAGTGTTTCACATTTTAGGTTCGTGTTATATATATGCACATCTCTGAAAATTAATTGACCGAAAAAGGGCTCAGAAAGCCTGTATGTTTCTCTGCTAGGAAACTGTTTTTGCTCTCTGCTTCACGAGAGAGAAGCAGCGATATAAAAATCCGTTCCGATTCCGATGAAAAAAACAGGTGACAGATTTAAATTAAAAATAATGTGATCGTACAGTCCGAGTTGTGAAATCGCACCTGCGACTCGTATGTTTCACAACAGACATACCATTCCAAATAAAAAGTGACAGGTTTAGGAAGGGTGATTTAACAGCTAAAGCCAATACTGGAGGAGCTGTGATATGTCATGTCTGACTGAAAAAAATCAATATATCATATTTCTAGACAATAAGTAATATTTTACTTTTCAAAAGTATAAAAAAAAGGGAAGAAGATGTAGGAAAAGTGCTTTAGCGACGAAAAAAATGATTTTTTAGAAAGATCATACTTCAACTTTGAGATATCCTACCTGGCTTAAAAAAGTGAGCACCGAATGTTTCTGAACAATACATTCTATTATACGCATCATGGTAGCTAAAAAATGACATTTTTATGAACGACTTCAGGGGCAAATAACATGTCTTACAGCTAGATATACTGCACTGCAACTTTAGCCTGTCATATTTGAAAACAAAGTGAGCTCTCTCACATTTCTTTACCATCAGTTTTCTGGAGATACGAAGTAAGTTAATACTTCTTTAAAACTAAGTGAATGAATAAAGCCATGTGACCTTCCGCTTTAATAAGACTTATTAAGGTGCAATACAAAATTCAATTATTATAATGTATAATAACTTTAACATATTATTACAAGCTCGATTTGCATCATGTTTAGAATGTTTTCCAAAGATAGATACAAATATAATTTAATTGATCACATGAAAAATAAACAAATCCTTGTCTGCCTTTGTTTTTACACGATCATTTTTCAGACTAAATAAAACTATTTTTACAACAATGAGAAAACTTTCAAAGTTTTTATATGTAACTTCACTGATAAGATAATTACACTAATTGAAGAGAAAATGATTTATTCCTAAAAGCTGTAAACAGTTTTCGAAGAATAGTCATTCACTACATGTGCAGCAGTCTGACGCACTCACTATCCTTTAGACCACAAGCTGTATATAGGGAGCGAGAACCGAATATACTTATTTCAAAGTAATAATTGTTCTAGTTATTAAATGTCGATTACAAGGATTTTTTCCTTGTTTCCAATACCTTCCAATCAGACGGCATATACGAAAACATTCAAAATTCTGTACATATTTAGATTATGAATTTAAAATGTTGACCTAACGTTTACCCAGATATTTACCTCACTAACGTCTAACATTGATCCAATGCTTTTAGCAGGTTTACATTTCAATGTGCCAAATATTTGGGAGAAAATCTTTTTTAAATTAGATTGTTTTTTGTTTTTGTTTTTGTTTTCATCTAAAAAAATTAAAAAAATTATACCACACGTATTATACAACAGAATCAAATTCTATCTCGAAGTCAATATAAGAAGAAGAACAAGAACCGAACAGACACCAAAAGAAAAGGAAATACACCATCAACCTCATCAGAAACGGAAGCGGGTGTCAGCTGCTCTGGAAGGGCACCTAAGTCCTGCACCACCTGTAGCGCTCGTCACAGTGTCTTCTGTCGAATCTCTGATACTATATCGGTGACTGACGATCTAAGAGAAACTGACAGAAATCTGAAATAGTTGTAGATATATCTAAGATGGAAAATAGGTCGTTGTGGCGCCCGTAAATCGCTCAGCGTAGATTGAAATTCCTCTAGTAGAAAACTCTGGTTACTAACTAGTTTATTGGTAAACAGGATCCATGTAATCAGAGTTTTAGTATACTCCGTACATATCATGGATGATTAACATTATATACTTTAATATATACATTATACATGCATTTGTTACAAAATAACAACAGGATGACTCCAGATATATATATCACACTATTATGTA
>JAUMHH010189795.1:0-14228 GCA_032359455.1 Chlamys rubida
AACTTGGTCAAGTTACTCTTACTATCATTCCTTATTATACGTATTTTGTCGTATTGACTTTTACGTTATTGACAAAGTGAGATAGGCGAGACATATAATTACGCGTAATTCTTGTGTTTATTTAAAACAAAATTTATAATAAAGACTACCAGACAACAGATGTTCTTTGTATAGTACATATTATGAAATTGTATGGTATATTGTGTAAATGTACTGATATTGGAATGCAGAAAAAACAGTTAAAAATATCTCAAGGATAGTTTGTCAATATTTTTTACAATGTTTTCTCTTGTGCAATTCATTGTTATGCATTGATTATTCACCACTTTGCTCCGAAAATGTTTTTGTACCGCAAATAATAAACACCATGTCTTGAACTCTGCAAACATATTTTGTATGGCCGGCCCTAAAATGTCAATAAATTTACATACAGTTGACTTGAACAACACAGACATGTCAAAGATGCTTTTGTTCTACAGAGCTGTTGCTTAATAGAAAATTGTGGTTATATATATATATATTAAAGTGTTTTTTTGTTATTGACATTGATATTTTTCAATGTGTTCTATTTTTAGATGGGTTCCTTTAAGTGCATTGAGATCATTATATATATATAAACATTTGACCCAATAAATGCCTAATTGCAGAACTTTCTAAAATTCTCAAAGAAACAGCTATAATAGACATTTATTTTCAAAAATAAGGAAATAAGTTTCGTATTCACCGTAATTATATATATACGTTTGACCCAATAAATGCCTGATTGCAGAACTTTCTAAAATTGGCGAAGAAACAGCAACAGGTGTATAATATTTCAAAAAATAAGGAAATAAGTACCATATATTCATTGTAATTAGTACCTGGGATTCTTAAAAAAATGGTTTAAACAGGATGTTTATTATGATAATTAAATGTGAGTTATGATAAAAGAAGTTGTGCAACTTCAACCAGTTATCACTGAATTGGAAGGTTATTATAACGTTAACATTCCAGTGTGGCTGGAGGTTTGGAAATTAAAATGTTCATCTGCTTTACAGGAAGTCTAGCAATGATCACCAGACATAAATCTCTGCTTTAAAGTGTAGGTTCTATTAATCACTTACTGGGCCTGGTCAGGTCTGGGAGGGGGTCTAGATAGATTCAATTCACTTGAAAAAGAGGAAAGAGCACTAATTACAACAAATACGGTAGATTTTGGTGAAGGAATGGGCACCTTCGACTAGAAAATGGTGGGAGTGCTTTTAAGTGATAGGGAGGTTTTAGGTCAAAATACGGTTTATTAATGATTTTTTAATTTATTCAAAAAAGATTGAACATTTATATCTGGAAGTTGGTTCATTATGTTCTATTGTTATTCAAATTTTCGCCCTGAATAAGGTGCATATTCCGAATCCATGTATAATTTACTTTGAAAAGACTTCGGAGGTTACTATCCATTCAACTCTGAAAAGGAAGTTCATCCATATTTTATGTTACTGCTACTTAACACGGAACATAAGTGCATAAACATCTATCATTTTATATCTTTATATCATATGATGTCAAAATTAAATGTCTTGTACGTTTTTCAAGAATTTTGTTTTGTTGAAGTATATGCATATTAATGAGGGTTTTGTATCTGGTTTCTATGAAATTTATATATAATATTCAACACAAAAAGTAAATAGTACAAACAAAAGAATAATATAGTTATAATTCATTTCAAAACTATGAATGACTTTGATAAATGGCTTTGAAGAAATCTTGTGCTATAAATAGCTCATAAATTATCTCCCCTTAATACACATGCTCTTTATGTTGCAATGACATTTTATAACATCATTTACGGCCCCCGTTATTTGTTGTTTGCACTTATGTCTCGGTTTGGAAGCTGGCTTCTGGAAGAAAAGCAAACAAAAAAACATGTATAAGCACTTTCAATCATTAGAGTTATCAATATGTTTGATAATTATATATAGTGAAAATTAGAGGATAAAAAAATAGGATGCTAACAGACCAAACTTTTGAAGAAGGAAATGGTTGAGCAATGCTAACCTTGATGCTAAACATAACTTTGGGCTACCATTAGATCTGAATTGATAAAAATATGGTTCAGTGTTCTTTTTGCAACTTAATTAAGTAAAATTTTGATTAATGTGTTTCAGACAGTTCCAGAGGGCGTGATAGAAAGAACATACTACCTCGGGATATATAGAAGCTTAGAATCTCCATGGTGACGGAGTGGCTTGGAAATGCCTGGACGGCACTGTATTTCTTCCTCGTGAGACCAATGTGGAAGTGGGTCCTTCGCAAGTACACGGGTCAATGTGAACTTCTGCGCATATCCTACCAGTATGATGAAGGTGCAAAGCGCACCAAGAGCATCGGTAAGAACCGCCTTGTTGATCAATGCTGTCTAACAAATAACTTATTTTCACAATACACCAAATGAAATTAGCATGGAAAATAAGCATTGATTAAGTAAGAAAAGTTAATAAGCATCAACTTATTAGCAATAAGGATGGTCCTTCTCCAATCATATCAGCTGTAATGTCATTTGATTCCTCCACACATCACGTGACAGACATTTTAATTTGTCAGTCTACCAGCTACTATCAGAGGAACATTTCAAACTTTGACGAGAAATCGATAAACAGTCTAAAAAACTGAATATCAAATAAGCATACTTGCCAACTCTCCCTATTTTGGAGGGAGACTCCTGATTTTGAACCCTAAAATTGAGCATTTTCAACCAGTGAATTTGCGAATAAACGACTCTTATAAGATATGATGATTTCACCTGAAAGAACAGCTAAAAAAATGCCATTTAAAAGTCTTATTTTTTTCCCTAGGGTGTACATACACATATTTTATTATCTTCCCTATGGAAATTTCAAAAAGTTGGCAAGTATATATGTAACACTGGAGTGGTTCATAATGATACACAAATTCTGTACTATATACTGTTAACTTCAATAAGCACAATCATAATATCATCCTCAATACTACAGGGGGTTACGCTCACTTAGGCTCTCTGTACCCCTGGAATATGCCATATAGCACAAAGTTAACTATTTGATTGGTCTCAGGTAAAACAAACTCTGACCAATCGCTAAACTGATGCCTGTTCTAAGATTACAGAGGAGAGACACCTGACTTCAAAGCCAGTCAATTTTCAGAGTTATGATGCTTCACGATTCTTTTGATGTACATCAAATTAAAGGATAAAACTAGTCTTAGTGTACTATGTCTCATCCACATGGTGGTGCACATTGAGTCTTCGATTTTGTTGTGAAATATTCTAGGGTTTTAGAGAATGTAAGTGAGCGTAACCCCTGTAGTATCAAGGATGTCATAATATAGCACAAGATTGGGTCTGGTGGTTTCTTATAGAGGAAATCGAACAGGCACTTGGTTCATTCCCAAATTGCACTACTGTATCCATGAGAGTTTAAACAGCAGTGATTTTACACAGCTTCCATTGTTTGGTGATGAATCTGTGACATTTAATATGAAAACAAAATTTTTTAGTCAAGAAACAATACTTAACTACACAACATGCCGAATAATGTGATTAAAATTATCTATTTTTTGTTCGATTGGAAATTTTTCAGTATTGTTTAAAAAACAAAAAAATGAACATTGTCTAAAAATCATACATTTGAACACTTTAGACATACAGGGATACACTAGCACAATAAACATTGATATACCACCCCTCGTTTTGTTTACCGACTCCTTTACCATCAACAAATTCTAGCATGGCCTTTTTCACCCCCTTGAAACACATTTCTGTATAGCAAGAATATTTCCCCATGCAACTGTAGGCAGTATAACAAAGTTTAACTGTACGTCTATACACAGGTACACACTAATGTAACTTTATCACAAATATACAACACGTCATAATATCAACATCATAGGTGTAACAATAGGGATATATGCTGCCTTCCGTCGTCGGGTGTTACACACCATAATATAATGCCATATATCACAAATAGGTAGAGGAGAAGTCTTGTATCCATTATTGAGTTATTCAATTAAATCTATTTTCAAATGGAGATTTACTTATAGCTGGGAATTTTTTTTCCTAAATTTCAGAAAAAATTCAAATAATACATAATACATAGAACTTTATGTGAAAGTTTTCGAGAACTTTCCACGAAAGCCTCCTTCACCTGACTACCTAAAAATATGGTGGGCGTGGCCATTTGTGTGAAATGATTTTATATTATTAGTCTAAGATCATGAACAACATATATAGTTTTTACAATCCTCCCAGCACTCCAAACCATAAATTTTCCAAAACATATTTTTTTTTTCCATTTTTTTTTTAAAAACACCAGTAAGTGATATATGGCAGTGCACAAATAACAATTTTTCAATAATAAATTTGTACTGTACAACAAACTACAATAATTCTACCTACATAAATATCATTGTACACTGCCGTTCTAATTAAATAGGATACTGTGTTTGCTTATACAGCAGAATCTCAGTAATCCAAAGTATAGCAACACCTGTCAAAACCAAATACTGCACAGATCTATAAACTCATCTTATTTCTTAGTTTATATTCCACAAACTGAAGTGTTTGGCTAATGAAATTTTACTTAAAATAATCCTACCGAGGTAATTACTTAAAAAAAACATTGTTTCTTTCAGATTTCCCCCCTGCTCCTATATACAGAAGTAAGGTGTAATCCTATGTTCCCTGCTCCTCTATACAGAAGTAAGGTGTAATCCTATGTTCCCTGCTCCTATATACAGAAGTAAGGTGTAATCCTATGTTCACTGCTCCTATATTTGTAGAGGCGTACACATATTTGTATATGGACACAAACAATTGTCCCAGTTAACAAGATGAGGTATAGCTGCAAGCTATACACTTTGTCTATGAAAATTATATCAAAAATAGAAAACAAGAAAATTGTCATAAAGTTGTTACACAGTAAAGTATTGCAGTGTATTTGGTTTACATTGGAAACAAATCATACAATGAAATAATACAATAAAGATATGTTGTGGCATACACTGTTACACAAATATACACTGATTATCGTGAGAAGTGTAAAATAGTTATCTGATTAATAACAAGGATAGAAGTCGTAGTTATTGCAGTAATAATTTATACATATATAACTGATAACATATCAGTCGAGAGGAATATAATGTTAATCTGATATTTGAAGTAGGATTATGAAGAATTACTCATACGTGAGGTTAGCACTATTTGAGACATAACAATGTTGGAAAGTTACCATGTGCATTACAATTTACTTATATACATTATTGAAGACAAACAACTTATGAAATTGATGATTACGGAAAAAAAAGTGAAAAAACATTGTGACAATTTTTTTTTATATTTGGTTGAAAACAAATTTGGGTTAAAATCTAACTCATATAGGTAATGATTTTTCAGTCATAGTGATATCAATTTTAACAAGGAATTAAAACAAACCCTGAAGTGAATTGTTTCAATGTTTAAGTATTATTTGGACAGACAGGCAGCATCATTGTGTACAATTCATGAAAGTTGATTATCAAAAAACATTTTTTATAAGGAAGCAATCATGTAAAACAATAATATGGTCACTTCCTAATGGTCAGCTTTCCATGTCATATAATGGGCTGGTGTAAGCCTAACACAGGTATCCTTGCCATCTGATTGGCTGTTGGTAATAACCAGGTCTTGACAACAAGTCACACCTATTGTCATCTCATTGGCTGTTGTTTACCTGGATACAAGTTGTAACCATGGATACCAGTGACAAAGATACCAATATCAACATGAATTTTGTAACTAGACACCAATTTCAAAACATGTAGCTTACGTTACCAGTGTCAATATGTACAAAGTCTTCAATGTTTACACCTGTATCTATTGATACCAGTGCTCACATGCGTAACGTAGGACACAAGATTCAAAATGTGTATTCAACGATATCAATACCGACATGTGTCACCATGCAAGGATACCACGATAACATGTACAACAAAGATTACCAAAACAAAAATGACCCGTTTTAAAAAATGAATTTGTAGGTAAGGCGTACAGCACTAAGGCATGTGTTCAGTCATCGAGACTGGGAAGAAGTTTTACATTACTCAACGGCGTTGGAGGAACATCACAGAAGGCACTATTATGAAGATTTGAATTCTTGCGCGGTCGCCACGATGTGTGAAATTTCTTTGCCTTGATAGCATCCTCGCCTGTAGCATTATTGGTCTTGCCGGCGAGCATGGACATCGGGTGCTGTGCCATGGAGGTAGTGCTTGTTTGGGAAGCTGAGTTTGTGAAGGTCGATAGAGGAAGATCAAATACAGGGTTAGGGATATTCTCCCTGTTTCTAATTGTGTCTAGTGTATACGGCTTAGATCGTAGCATTTTATCCATAAGGAAATCAGACACAGAATTTGCTGGATGATCTGCCGGCAGTGATGGTGAATCCTGTGATAATGAGTTTGGGTAAACAGTCGCCAAGGCAACTCGCTTTTGAGAAGAAAATTGTGTTGACTTTGTCAAATTAAGTTTGTAGTTGGGTAAAGGGGCTCGACTCTTGCCTGTAAACGCCCAAATAACTGGATCTGAGTGATTGTGACGTTTGCTCACTTTCTTTAATGCGTTTAAAGTTGAGTCCCTATTAGAGTGCTCTTTCTTAGGTTTTTTGGCCTTTTTCTTGACCTTAAGTCTGAGGTCCCTGAGGGGCTCCAGGTCCTGGTGGTGTGTGAGAGGTTCACGATGGGAGACAGGGAGATGACGATACTGGCGGTGCTCCACACCCTCCTTAGACAACGGCTCGCGGTGAGATAGGGGTTCACGGACCTCCCAGTGAGGAAGATGCTGTAGCTGAACGGCTGCATGGTCTACTTTCGGAATGTGCTGAAAGGAAAATGAGTTTCTGTCAAGTATTCTCTCCGGCATACTCGCTGATCGTATATCATTAGGTCTGGGTGTTGCGACAGTTTTTGGGTGGTCCACTATAAACACTGGATCTTTACGGAGGATATGGTCTCTAGGTAGTGGGAAATAATTGTTGATGGAGTCTGTCGTTTCATTGAGTACTTTTTGTATACTAAACTCGTCATGGTCCAGTGGGTTGGTAGAGTGGTCATTACCATGTTGTGACGAGTCTATGCCATCAGTATTTCCATTTGAAGTCCCACCTGACATGTCATTATGGTTAGTATTGTTTTTATTTTGATCTTTGGAGTTACCTCCCTTCGCACTATCTTCCTGTACAAAATCATCATTTCCCTGAGATTCTGATTGGCCGAATTTGAACATTTGTGTCACGTGTGGTTCTGCAATGTCATCCCTGAGAAAAACAACAATAACGGTTATGTTATCTGTAGATCCGTTTTCTTTAGCCCAATTCACCAGTTTCTGGGCCACACAAGATTTATCTCCCTTGGAATCCTGGAGAAAATCGTACACTAGTTTAGGAACTCCATTTGGTGTCAATATGTCCCAGAGTCCATCACAAGCTAACACTACGTAATCCTCTGTGCCGTCTAGGGAAACACTGGTCGTGTCCGCATCACTGATAATGAATTTCTTATGGGCTGCATCACCTGTCAAAGAAAAAACCACTTTGTTAATTTATCTTTTTACATTTTTTTTATGTATAGATTTGTGGTTTGTTTTTCAGATATATCCAAAATGTTTTTTGAATCTTTTCTCACCATGTAAAACCTGGTTAAAATTAACTTTTGTTGACAACATACCTCTCATAGCTATAACAGTTGATTTGGCTAACACTATAACTAGAACATTCTTCAAAGATCTAATACAGTTAACGTTAAAGACATATATATCCTTAACACATTATATTATACCTGTGTTATAGCTTTCTCCCTTCAAAGGATATCTACTAATTCAGATGAGCAATATCAAATCATGTGTCCTAGGATACATTAGAACCTGGTAATTATTGAATTTACATGAACTAAAGAGTTCTAAAAGAGATTCCATGAAAATAACAAAGGAAGTCAGGCTCAAAACACTTTTATAGTCTATACTAGCTAACTACAATTTAATTACTGTAAAAAAGATTAACTATTATAAAGAAACATCACAACGTATAAGGAGAAATTTCAGTAACTCAGCAAATGAAATTACTGTTAAACTTTTCACATCAAATGTTGATTTATGCACCCCACAGGCACTACACAATTATCTCCCCTTGTCAGTCCACACAGGCACAACACAATTATCTCCCCTTGTCAGTCCACACAGGCACTACACAATTATCTCCCCTTGTCAGTCCACACAGGCACTACACAATTATCTCCCCTTGTCAGGCTTAATAATATGTGGTGAACAACCCTAATTTTCGTGATGCATGCAATCGTTCTACTCATAAAAACGCTGTGATGTGTTCAATTTTCATTGAAAGAGCTATATGGCATTTCAAACGTGTACAAGACAAAAGCAATCTCTGAAATCAAAGCGTATATTTATTAATATAGCAAACAGACGCATTAAAAGTGTATTTTTGGGACGGTTTCCTCTTTTTGAAAAGTTTATATATCCTCAAATGAAAATATTGCTTGGATATTAAGAAAATTAACATCCTTGAAATTTGTTTGCATCAATTTTTTATAACAAGAGAGATTTTTCCCTATTGCTGAAATAATTATATCATATAAGAAATAGAGAAATTTGAGAAAATACACTCCAAATTTTGTCACAAATCAAAAGCAAATACAAAGGTACTAGTTTGTCTGTTAAGCATTATATTCAACATTTCTGCAGCCAAGTTTACCGATCGCCCTGGAAACAGAAAGGACGAGATTAACTCTCCATATCCCTCGCACGTTGTGTACATATCCACCAGCTTCCTCAATCCTCCGACTCTCATCCTGGAATTACAAGGCGCATACAAGATACATGGATAATTCATGATACACACAATCCACATTGATTTCTGGCTTCTGTATTCTCCAATACACCGTGGGGAGATTATCGAGTACATATTCAATGCATCTTTATAATATCGTTTGCGACCTTTTTGTCTTTTTCATTTAATAATCATAAAATGTTTTAATAATACTTTTCAACTCAATTTCTACGACTGGAAATTGATGTCAATAATTTTGTTTTTCTCAAAATTCTGGCAAAGCAAACCCCACGATGTCTTGGTGAATACATGTTAGGACAAGACATTTGTGGAAAGTGTTGACTCCTGTGAGTATCTCACAGAAGGAGTATTACCTATGGCTCGTGATACAGCCAGATTCCCATTGACTCGCCACGTCCCCATAAACAACACACAGCCACCTGCGGCCTCTATCCGCCTGCGCTCGTCCTGCAATATGTAATTTGGTTAGAATCCACGATACAACTAGAGGACACCCCTGCTCTTATGTATTTGAAATTTATTGGGGGTGGGGGTGAGGGTGTGGGTGGGGTAGGTGGTGGGTGGTAGGGGTAATGAATTAAAGCTTGCATTGCAATGGTATTTATAATATGTTACTTATACGCTTTTCTGTCTCAACTTTCAGAGGTGAAATAATTCATATAAATATTGACTCTTTTCAGCTATAATTATGTTGTATTGAACAAGTCTGAATTATGTCAGAATTATTGAAAACCCCTGAAAACCCTTCTTATAAGACTACTGTATACTCCAGAAATACGTAGGTAGAGCATGGTCACATTTTTGTGACCCTAATTATCATCCTGATTTTTTTTTTAAATGTACCTAGAGCTCACTACGTAAATGTTATCTTGGTATTTAAAAATATTATCACTTATAACGTCACTAAGGTCCCAGTTCTACTTATCAACACTTACACATTCCTCCCTGACCCCACCCCAGGGTACTTTTTCGTTAATTTGGGATGGGGCCTTTTTATCTCATTTGGGAAGAAAATTTATCAACTGGGAAGGAAATTTTATAGGAGTCAACTGCAAATTTTTGGAATTAGGCATGAATATGAAATTGTTTCAATTGGTAATGGGGTCCTTTATCAGCCCCAAAATTTTTTTCCTGCAACCCATTGTTATAATCGTATCTAAAAAAGGCTTTACATACAAGAACTTTCCTATGAAATTTAAGGTTTTTTGGGCCTTTTAAGGGTTTTTTTTTCAGTTAAATAAAGGCCTAAAAGATGCCACTATTTGCGAATTCTCAACATACAGAGATCTAGATGTATAACCTTGGTGTCTCCAAGCTCATCATACACCAAACAACCCTAACATCTTACACTGGGTGGTTAGTCGGAAAATCTAAAAATTAACTCATAACAAATATTTCATTTCCTTGTATTTTCTGAATTCATTTTTATGTTATCAACACCACAAACCACCAAAATTGATGATCAATCATGATCTGATGATCATTTGGTCTAATTCAAGGCTCACTTTCATCCTTTCAAGCAATTTTTGTTGAATGGCATTTAGGGCCTTTTTATCAATTTTAGGGCTTTTCAATGCTAATCCTTTGTTTTGTCTAGGTACTCAAGTTTCCTCCCCTGCACGCTTACATCTGCGCCAACAAGAGTGATTAATAAAATTTGCAATAACGTGTTTCATAATTATTTTAAAACTTTTTTTTTTTTTTTTTTTTTTTTTTAATAATAACAAAAGATTTTAATTTCCAAACAAGTCTCTTCACCAATTAACATAAAATTTAAAATCTCACAAAAATATAAATCATGAACAGTATCAATTATTAACCACAGAATATTATTAAATAAGACTTGTATGAGGACTAGATGCTGAAACACATCACTTTTCAGTCTGTAGTCACAATCTGTGGGAGTATCACTCTGTTATAGTCCCCACTCACCACCCGACACTATCATTGGCACCCTAACAAACCTAGCCAGCGTTCCTTACCTCTCTCTCTGGTTTGTGAGGGTCCATCAGCACCACAGCCTCCCCGTTCCTCACAAGCATGGCCTGCGAGTCCCCTAGCCAGGCCAGATGTAATTTGTTTTCCCTGATCAAAATAGACACACCCGTAGATCCACTCTTCAGCTTCTGTAATTCAGAAAATAGAATCCCTAACAAAATTGTATCAACAACTGTAACCACTTGGAGACGACCTACATTGTAATAAAGCAGTATATGAGAACCCCAAATTATTATTTACTATAATGTAACAGTCACAAGCCAATAGCAGAATAGTACAATTTTGTCCTAATATCACAATACATAAATATATCGTTTTTAAAATCTACCAAGCTCAATATCTAAGTATATTTTTGCTTCTTAAAATTATCTCTTCATGAACTGTTCCAACCTTTGAACTGGAACAGTTCAAATGTGCCTGCAGGGGTGAATGAGTTAACCAAATGGATCTTACCTCCCTCTCAGCCTTTAGTAGATACTTTTCGTCTGTACCCTTGTAAGCACATTTGAGGGCGCCCGCAGGATTTTTCTGGAACTCTTCACAGCGGACAAGGTGGCAATGTAAGTGTGTGGCTGCGTAGGTGGCCGCCTCCACTCCCGCGTGGCCGTCAAAAACGGCATAATACGACTGTGGAGGCTGGTCCTGTGGCAATAAAGTTTACTAATTAGTTTTGAATACTGTATTGCATTAAATACATCATGAGGCAATTGTTTTGAAGGAAATGTTCAATAATTAGTTGGATTTTGTTGTTGTTTTTTTTCCAAATAAATTTCCAAGGGATTGGACCCATTACAGCAAAAGGATTCTTTCAGGCTTACTTCTCATTTACCAAATCAGAGTGGAGATGTTTTTGTGTGAATACATCAAAACAACTTGTCACAATACATTGTAAAAGTACTGCTAAAATGAATATTTCCACACAGGTAACTTTGTGTAATTCTTTAACTGCAGTTTTTTCTATTGGAAAAAATGAAAATTAAGGAAAATCTTGAGTGAAGAAGAAATTGTGTAACTTCAGTAAATTTAATTGCTTTTCTGTGGAAAAGTTAGAGACATTCATGAAAATGGAGTCTGGAGTCTGGAAAATAATTATCCAATAGATCATATCACAGTTAGCAGAAATGGCTTCACTATATTATTGTGTAAGCAGTATAAGTATTCACAAAGACAAAAATATTGTATACACATGTCGATAACAATTTTCATTATTTCACATCTACGGCCTGTTTAGCTAGAACACTGTGCTAAAATTTGTTTGATATTTGAAGGATGCTAAGTTTAATCTGTCTTCTACCTTCAAATTGAACAATGAATTGAGGTCAGGCAATATCACATGACGATCTTCCATTTTTCGTCGAGTATTCTTGATTCCGTGGAGGTAGGATTTGGACACTTTGGGAGGGGGAGACAACTGAGGCAGATTTTCGCGCCATTTTTTACAGATGTCGTGTAGTACTTCAATTGTGTGCGTACACAAGATCTGGGCTTCAAGTACTGCAATAAACAAAACAGCAAACTGCAATATCTAGATTTGGAAATATAGTAAAATTGTCTTTTTAGGAACAAATTAAATCAAATTGGATCTAACCGTACTCCATTCATCATAAAAATTGACTTTAAAAGCAAGATTCCATTAATTATTAGATTATAACTGAAATCAGTATCAAGAAACTTTTGCCCAATAAAATATTCCTCTTCCACCTGTTATATCCGAATGAGCCTAGTGTAAATTTCACTGTTCACTGAATAACTTGTGTGAAGTACATGTAAACTTATCTATATTTGAGGATTTGTCATCATTATTAATTTGTCCTCGTTACTGAGGGCTCTAAAATTAAACTTCCTGTATACCAACAACTTCCTGGTTTAATATTGATATTTTCACCTTAACCTGTATACGTACCTGTGGGTGGATCCTTCTTTATAATCTGAGTTGTCTGCCCATTATTTTCCTCGCCCTGCCCAGGACTCGGCACATCCTCCTCGTAGTCTGTAAGGTCTGACTTGAGAATCTCTTCGGCGACAGCTCGGCCTAGTGCAGCCGCAAGAGTTGGCGGACATTTTCTGTAAAACAAACAAATAGGTACAACTTATAAATATTTTTCTATAACAAACACATATTTACCGCAAGATATATATAGTCAACAATACCAATACAAAACTATACTGTTCACATTTTTTGTTCAATGGCATGAGACACAAAATTAGATCATTCCTGCTTGGTTGTGCCATTTAGTAATTCTTAGCCTAAGACAGTGTTCCCCATGATGAACAAATTCTGGCCAAGTTTAGGTCAGAGCTACTCTATCCCTAGATACTTTGGTCCAGTCAAATGTTCTGTCCTTCACTGGTCAAATCCATATTTGTCCAGTGTTCATTTTACCCTTCATATGTAATTAACACTCATTTTACCATCTGAAATCAATGCATCTATTCAACTGTGAATGTTTCATTAAAGAATGCTACATCATTCATTGTCCATAAGGAATTTTATCTTTCATTTAAATGCCATATAGCATTCACATTAATAGCTAGGAATTAAGAATGATTAATTTTTAATTGGTTTCAAGTGATATAAATATGATATTTGTTTACTTTCCTATAAAAGAATACATCCAGATAAGTTCATGTAAATATCAGATATATTTCATTCCAGTGCGAATGATATTTACTGTATATATACATGTACAATATAGTTTTGAAAATTAACCTTAGACAATGATATTTCCCCAAACAATGTGACACCCCTAGCTGTTTACAAATATGCATGTACAGGTATGGAAGTCGTCTAGTATGGAAATGTTTCTTTGACACTACATTGTGAATACATTATATATATTATATAGTCAACACTGGAGTGCGGTACGTATACAGGCAAACCCCCGTAGATAACAAGGACACCGGATAAGACAGCAGACTCTACTTTATCTCCCTGCCTGATCATACCTCTATAGTACTTCAAATACAAACCTCACAATCTAGTGGACAAAAAGCTCTCCCAGCTTAATCACACATAAAAGTAAATTTTTAATCGTTTATATTTTCTAAATTATTAGAATTTTAAAAAATCACACAAATCTTTGGATTCAAAATTATAATTTCCAGATAATACAGACAAAAACACATATTTTCGCAATCACACGCTTTCAAAAATTTGAATTTGAAAACTTCACTCCTTGTACCATTACAATAATGACATGAGACACAATTGGCTGTCTGACTTACTGGTATCAAGTGTCAATTAGCTAAAAAGTATATTTATTGTTCAAGTGTAATTAACAACAATTCAAGGTAAAAATTTGCAGACTCGTCAAAGTAAAATTATATGCATGAGCATAGCTAATGACACAGAGTAAAATTTCAATTATAAATATTTTCTAAATT
>JAUMHH010189806.1:0-14227 GCA_032359455.1 Chlamys rubida
TGGATATCGACGTTGGTGTTTGTGTCGATGTAGATGTTGGGTATCGGGGTTGGTGTTTGTGTTGATGTAGAAGTTGGATATCGACGTTGGTGTTTGTGTTGAAATAGAAGTTGGATATCGACGTTGGTGTTTGTGTCGATGTAGATGTTGGGTATCGGGGTTGGTGTTTGTGTTGATGTAGAAGTTGGTTATCGACGTTGGTGTTTGTGTTGATGTAGAAGTTGGATATCGGCGTTGGTACTGGTGTCGGTGTAGGTGTTGGTGTAGGCGGTGTCACTATCGGCGTTTGTGTCGGTGTAAATGTAGGATATCGGCGTTGGTGAGTGTGTAGGTGAAGGTGTTGGTTTCGGCGTTGGTGTTGATGTAAACTTGATGTTGCTGGTGTTAGACAAAGTTATCTTACTACGGCTAAATAAGTGTGTGTAAATGCATAAACTATCGTACATTTAAAATGCACCAACCAATGCGTGTAATATATCGATCAAATTTATGCATGTAAAATGCATTAACCAATCAGATTTGTACATTTAAAATGCATTAACAAATCAATTTTGTACATGTAAAATGTTTTGCCCCTTTTTCTTTGTGGTAGTGGAATATTGGGTAAGTGGAATATTGAATTAGAAAAAGAAGAATACTAAAGTATGAACTTGATGTTATTAGCAGTGTAAACAGTTAAGCAGGAGTGTTAGAAGATATCAGTAGCTTTATCAGTATAATAATAGTTTTCCAGTTATAGATTAGCAGGTGTGTATATAGTACAGCATTGGTGGTTAAATTAAAGTGCGAGGTTTAGCAGTAGTGCTCGTATTACAAGCATATTGTTAGCTATAGTAGTAGGTACGCGGCAGTGTTAAGAGTAAAATAGTAGTGTTAACAGCCATGTAGTATTTATAAAGTGTGTTTTCTTTTTCACATTGTACCGCTAGAGCCGAGTTTTCCGTCAGCGCTACTATTAAGTCTTGATATTTGTTGACTGACCTATCGCACCAGTGGCACATCATCGATAACAACTTGGCGAAGGTGTGGTCTAAGACACCATTGTTAGAACCTCTAATGCACTCTCACTGAGCGCTGTGCTTCGGTGCACAAACACCAGAGGTAGATGATGTATATGCTAAATCAGGGCGATGTTGTTGTCAATCCATGTAACCTCAAGCGAAAACCTATTACAACAATAGAAAACAACAATTAAAATACATTATCACGTTTATATCGTCTTAAAAATAATACCACTAATGCAGTCAGCAGACTTTCAAGTACATTTAAGAGCTGGTGTACAATAATGTCTGTCCCTACGCCATGTAAACATTCCGATACAGTTATATGTCTACATTGTACGTGTCGAGCTAAAATGTATTGTTTTTAACAGGAATATTGCTTTAAAAATAAAACAAGTTAACACTCATTGTTGTAATCTGTAGTTTTTTGTCCGAATAACTTGTTTGAATGCGATTGGTCCACACAAAGTTGTCTCAAGCTATAAATAAGATCAAATTCATTTTCCCATAGACTCACCAGTACCAACATTTACTCCACACAGATCATGGGTAAGTGTATTACATGAAGTTGCGTTATATTACTTTGAACCACATTTAGCTTTTTCTTTGCATATATCGTATCAATTATTATCAAATAGGTTAGATAAAAAAGGTTTTTTGATAAATGTATCTTTATCAAAACTAATTGTAAAGGAGACGTCTCTCTGTAAGCTAGGTTATGTTTATGTCACTTAATACAAGCTAAAAACTGGTAACAATTAAGTTGTACTATGTAACCTTGACGAACCGTTTCGATGCATACATTCCATCAATTATTGGAAATCAAATCACGAAGATAAATAAGGTTTTTGGATTTTACATTCATCAAAACGAATTGTAAAGGAGAAGTCTCTCTGTAAGCTACACAGTAGGTTTTATGTATGTAATCTAATGTGGTGAAAATGTGTTTCGAAGAAGTATGCTAGAAATGCGGAAAATGCCAAACTCCCGACGAATTACCATTTTGATTTGTTTATAGTTACCACTAAAAGCTTTGTTTTGCCAAGTAACTTTTAGGGAAAATATAATGGTACAACTAAAGGTGTTTACGACAGGCTAAATATTGTGTTATCTTACTGCACTTTAACCATTTATCACATTTTATGTTTGAGTCGGTAGTATGTTCATTCATATCCAAGTTTTTGTGGTTAATAGCACATCAACTACACACGAGGAACCTCACAACACACATTCATTAAAAGTTTAAAATATTATCATATAGTAAACAGAGCAGTTTTATATTATTTGCATAACTATTTGATTATTGTAAAAAATCGAAATCTGGCTCAGTTTATCTCTTTATATCGGGCATATATTCCAAAACATAATGTGTTATACTGAACATAATGCAAAATATATTATAATGAATAGTTAATCAATTACAAAGCAGATTATTGTATGCTTGGAAATTTCTCGCAATCACATTGGCCGGATAGTATGCACGTAACCAGTCTTGTAAAAAAAGTCATGTAGACTGGTAAGCCGAAAATATAGATTTCTAAATATAGCCTATATGAAAATGCCCCGCAACCTGTCGTAACGCATGCGCAGTTAGATCGGAACGCGATTTGTCAGACGACAACAGAAGATGGGTACTCGCGAACGCTTCGCCTACGTTATATCTAAACATTTCCAAAAACTACTCGAAGATAAAGATGCTGTTAATTCAAAAAGACCATAGAACACGTAGCACGTTTCCACCATGCTATCTTAAAAAGGAAAGAACCTTGACGATGTCTTCGAAAGCTATGATGGTGAATTGTTGGATTCAACCCTGCCTTAATATTACACGGATGCTCGTTCCAATAAAGGTGAACTACAATGTATCCAAGAACTCAACTCTAAATTTGGACATCATCAACGGTACAGCATTTCCAAAAGTCAAAACAAACGTGCAAAGCCATGTCTGAGCATCACCCACAAACGAAATTTAATTGTTGAAGAATTGTTGAACCATATAATAAAACAGTTATGGACTTTTGTTCTGGTAAATATGATGTGATATGAACCTGGAGTAGTGATATTAATCGAGGCGAGGCGAAGCCTTGGTCAATATCACTATTTTAGGTTCATATCACATCATATTCACCAGCACAAAAGTCCATAATTGTATAATGTGTTAAAAAGAATACTACATATATTACAAAGCAGAATTAATAACAAAAAGATATTTTCAACACAAACCGTGTACGTATTAAACGTAACGCAACGTTTCTTGACCGACTGGTCCCTTTGTCAAGCTAAGACTGAATGAACGATTTGTAATATTTCCTGTACAAAAATCTGAAGAAATGTATATTTTGTATGTCACTCGACCCGGAATGTTTCGCCTATCGATAGGCAGCGTATACACACTGCATCAGATAGGTTACTACAGGTAGGGTGTAGATCTAGCCCCCTCCATTGTTATGTCAGTATCGGGTCATACAGATGACTCAGCTGGTGTCCCCCTCGTCTCTGTTCTTGTTATTAGTTTTCCTGATTTTGACTGCTTCTTTGATTTTCCTCGTCTTTGTGTGTTGTCCCCTTTCAACTGCATATTCATCTTGGCATTGTCCCTATCTACGATGTGATTTTGGGTGCAAGCGTGATCTGTTAATGCCGATTTATTGTACTGGGTGGCGGTTTCTCCTATATACGACTGCTGATAATTTAGACGGAATTTGATATACAACTCCTGTGTCCGTCCTGTCTTTGGGGTGCATCAGTAAATGTCTGAGTGTTATCAGTGGTCTCATCGGGGTGCTGAATCGATGTTTCGTCATCACCCGGGCAAACGCCTAAGATGTGCCCTTCATATAGGGTATTATTACCTAGCCTTTGCATTTGAAATGGCTCTCATTTCTTTTCTTCTGTCTCGGTTTAGTATTTTCTGTCTTTTCTTTGACAGCTCATTTTACTTTGTTAATTAACCAGTCGGGGTAGCCACAACGGTTGAGTGCGTCTTTTATTTGCTGTTCTTCCCTGTGTCTATCGTCCAGCTTCGTGATGATGTTGTTGCATCTGTCAAGGAGTGTACATACGACTCCAAGCTGTTGTTGTAGTGGATGGTCGGAATTGAATGTTAAATATTGATCAGTGTGTATCGGTTTGCGGTACACTAATATGTTGATGGTTCCGTTTTCTTTGCGGACGATGAGCGTGTCCAAGGATGGTATGGTTCCGTCATATTCGTCCTCGTGGATAGATTTAATGGAATTTGATTTGTCGACTTGGTTCATGTGATCTGTTAGGCCCTGTACTGCTCCCTTTTTGACTATTTCTAGGATGTCAAATACCTATCGTTTTCAAAATTTTGGGACGCATTCCATGGGTGCCGATTTAATGACGGTCTGCTCTGTGTGTTCCGTGAACAGATTCGCGACTATAGTTGACACAGGACTTCCCATATCAATAGCGTAACTATGTTTGTACACTTCACCTCTGAACACGAAGTACGTCGTGTCCATGACAAATGTAAGTAGTTCGATGATGTTGTCTACTGATAGGTTGTTCTCTTCTGGAGGGTCTTGTCTGCTTTTAATCTCTCTCTGATGATGATTGATAGCTTTTTGTACTGGTGTGCTGGTAAACAGTGAAACCACGTCGTGGGAGTTGCAAATGTCCTGTTCTTCATTAATCACATTTTCCAAGTCGGATGCAAAATGTTTGGAATTCTTGACATGGTGTTGTGTTGTACCTTCCAAATTGATCTACACCTTACCTGTAAGACATCTGATGCAGTGTGTATACGCTCCCTATCGATAGGCGCAACGTCCCGGGTCGAGTGACATAAACAAATTACAATTTCGTCTCATCGTTGTCCAGGTCAAAAATACAAATCGCTCACTCAGTCATAACTTGACAAAGGGACAAGTCAGTCTTGAAACGTTGCAACACGTTTTTTTAAAATATGTACATTGTTGTGTAGAAAGTAAAACTTTGTATCACATATTTCCAAACTGATGAATTTTATTGAAGATACTTATCACAACAGCTTCCTAATGATCTGTTATATCAAATCAGCTGTTGATCTGTTATATCAAATCAGCTGCTCGGCCTTCTGATGATCTGTTATATCAAATCAGCTGCTCGGCCTTCTGATAGTACAGCATGTTATGTCATCAGCACACTTATATTGAAATACCAAATCTGTATTTTGAAGGAGACATGTTTATACCAGATCTTTGTTTATTGTAGGAAATCAACCTCAACCACTTCCGTTGAGTCACCACGTAAATCAGAAAGAAGAAGTAAGTGTAGATAGAAACTGTCTTTTCTTCCAATTTTAAAAACTCTTCTTTTGTTATCATTTGATAGCTGCAAAAAATATAATCAAATGGGATATCTTTGCTGTACATGTATATTAAATTTGAAACATAGTTATTTCTAACCCTACAAGAAATGAGATATTCTTTGATTTCTACATATATAGCAAAAATAATAAATGGATAATTTTAGATATAAGCTTTCTCTTTGGGTGTTAAATTTCATACCATTTATAGAATGTGGTTATTGTTTTATAATTTCTGATTGTAGGGTATTCGCTAAGAGGGAAAGACTAGGTCGTGGAGGAACCCCTGCAGCTGACTCATTCTGTGGCAGCTGACTTCCCGTGTCCTGTAGATCAATGACAGATTTTAATGGACCAACCATTCAGATTTTCATGGAATATCAGCAATCTTCATTCCAACACTTATTGGTTGTGTAACTAGAAACTCTTCATAATCTTCAGTCTTGAATTTATTGTTTTGCAAGCATTTTTAGCTCATCTGGCCCAAGGGTAAGGTAGCATATGCCGTGGTGTGGCATCAATAACCATGGATCCACTTTTCCTTAAAAAGCTACTTATAACAGCTTAGAAAGGGTCTTAACCAAATTTATTCTGGAGCATTGTTGGGCCAAAGGGATGCAACAAGTTAAATCTATGGCTGATAGAGAGGCCCTGTTCAGTAGTTGTACACACTAGGACTCACTGCTAAAGTTTTGTCTGTTCTCAATATATATTTGTTGTACTCTTTTGAAATACGTTTACCATGCTTCACGTATTTTGAAACAAAAACAAATGAGCTATTAACGCCCATGGGCCTATTTATTTTTTCTCTTCCATAAAGTATAAGATTATACATATTTTCTGTAACTATAAGCCTTAAGAATTTTGCTTCAGTATATAGCAAGATAACTCCTCCACTCTTAGGATTTTAATCACAAAGGGAGGTAAATCTTACTATATTTTAAAGATAAAGGCTGGGACAACTCACTGTAATATGTTAATGAATGCAAAGGTACCATAAAAATACAAAATTTAGTGCCAGAAATTATGATAACCTCTAAATGATTCCTACCTGTTATAAATAATTGAATCCCTAGCCTAAATCATGATGCATAATACATGAAAATTGTCACTGATGTGTGGGAATATGAGTTATAATATAAGTATATTTACAGTTTCAGAACCTACACCGGTTAGGACATTCATGCCATGTATATTTGTATACGATCGAAAAGTTCACGTTTACACTGAATTTATAATTTTGTTTTTAAAAAAGGGGGACATGAAGTATTTGCCTTTTCTGTTGGTCTGTCTATACAGCATCTTGATTCAACTTTTTGTTTTTTTTGTTTTTTGAAATATTTTATTTCCCCCAGCCAAATATTATATATATATATAATATGATTCAACTTGGCGTTTAACTTCATTGCTCACATACTAGAAGCTCAATAATTATTAAAAAAAATAAAATGTGGAAACGTCTGTAAGAGTATTACCCCAATTCAAATGTAGGTCACTGTGACCTTTATTTTCTGATTCACCAAATTTGTACAGATTTTGTATTTAGCTTCATTTCAATCAGAGCAGGGACATATTTGTAGTTTTTACAAACGGTTGCTAGTAGTTATATTCTTTCTTTTTTATTTTATTACCATCGTTAATGTGAATATTTTCAGCTGTTCTTGTAAAAGGAAACGATCATTAAGGGGGACTAGTGTTGCTCAGTGATAAATTGCTATAAATTAGTCAGTTTAGTGGGGAGTGTTAAGCAATACATTGAATAGGAATTTGGTGCTCACTGTGAAATGCATTAAGATTTGTTTTCTTTTATCCTTGTTAATTTTACCAAAAGAAAGTCTGCAGAATCTGTTCATTTTCATGTAACTGTGACTGTTCTTTTGAAAATAATTGCGTGTACATATATAAAATATGATTGACTTCTCACCCACAAAGGATTTACTGTATGATTCGTTGACATTGCTTATGATTGAATAATTATTAAACATTGTTTATCATTAAATAAATATCAAATTTTGACAATAGAAAGCTTGTGTGTTTTATTTGTACCAGTCTCGCTAGTGTGATGCACCTGTTTATAAACAGTACAAAAGACATTTTTATCTGATCACATTTTAACCGAACTTGGCCAGAAGCATCACTAGGTGAAGGGACCTCAATTTTGTATTTAGGAAAGCCAGCATTATATCAGGGTACATTTCATTGGTCATGAAACAGAAAGAGTTAAGATCCCAACCCCATAACTGTAATATTATGCAGTTGTTGGGCATAACGAAATGACCATATTCATCCTACCAATAGTAGCCCTGGGGTCCAGCCCCACTTCACCAGTTCGGATTTAGTACGCAATATGGAAACGGATAAATCGCTGCCCTATAACCAGACATACGCTTAGCATACGGGGATGAAAACACTCCTTCAACCAAGACTGTTCTGTAGGTACATACTCCCTGATTCATAACATGGACATATTTGACATCCACACTCATAACCGTATATGTTTGGCATGGAGAGACGAATGCATTAATGCTACCGCGATTAACTTTGGGGTCTGGCCACACCATTGGGGACTTTTCCCCTAGGTCAAAATGGAAGTAGTTGAGATCCCGTTTCCCCATCCAATAATCGTTAAGAAATATTTGGCAAGGGATTATACCCTGTTCCTGGGGATTGAGTCCTCGGACGTAACTCAGAAATTGTCGAGATCCTCGCCCCACTGCTTTATAAGCAATCGCTGCACGTGACGAGACAACATCACTACCATGATTGCCTCCTGTTGACCGTCGGGCAGGTGACCCATTGCCTTTTCACGTCCGATTGGCGAGACGCTTCCACAGCTGAAACAAAGAACCTATTGTGAGCATCAGGCATACCGTATATTCTGAAAGCTACTGTATATTTCACAAAGTATACAAATGTCAGACTTCCGACAATTGATATGTACATTAAAATTATAAT
Organism: Chlamys rubida; assembly: GCA_032359455.1. NCBI lineage: Eukaryota > Metazoa > Mollusca > Bivalvia > Pectinida > Pectinidae > Chlamys > Chlamys rubida. Next base: position 8,269 of record JAUMHH010189806.1, read on the forward strand.
AGAAATCGATAAATATATTAGTATTATCCAATTCCTCCTGCGAGGGGAGGGAGTTATAAAAAACTTGTTTTTCTCGTTCTTAATTCCGTCAGCAAGAGAAATGTTAACGACGTAGTATTTAAAAGCATTATATTTCCAACGGTTCATTGTTCAATTGTGTTTCTACCTAAAAACACTAACATGTCATTATAGTTTAAAACCATAACGAGTAATAAAAAGTTCCTATATCGAGACACACCCGATAACCCGGAAGTCAAATTTGTCAGCTTACGATAATTACCTGCGGGTATATCTAATGCGTCTTCAACGTTTACCTGTCAGTACGCCAGGGTCTATCTATAGATCAACTCGACTCCTAAATAACATCGAACGCTGTTAAAAACGCTTCAAAGTAAAATAAGGAATCCTTATACGATTTAAAGAGTTAGCTATTACTTAGCCGTCAGAACTACAAAATAACAATTAAAGTTTAGATTGCATATCAAACAGACCGCTTGATTATAAGCTGATAGCCGTGTATGCCTAGGGAAATCGTTGCAGCGTTGCATTACGTGAAATGAAGGGGAAAGGTGTATAATGCAGCGTAAATAAACTAGGACAAACTGAGTATCGAAAACCAGAAATGGACCCGAGAAAATGAAGGGCGTCCTAACTCCTAGGGTTGACCGCAGTGTCAAGGCAGGAATAAAAGGTATGACACCAATGCCAAAGGAAAGGCAAAATATGTAATTTGGACACAAATTCTATAGTCTCTTGAGTTGGTCGTGAGTTTCATAGAGTTTTGAAATAAGATGTCCGTTATCGTCATTCTCCAGTTTTAGTATAGCTTGGTAGTTAGTTCAGCATTGTCGTCATATTGTAGGTATCATAGTTTGTTAGTGAGGTAATCATTACTCTTAACGTCCAGAATTTGGAGGTGTGGGATTAGCAATATTGCATATAATGTAATCCAACAACAAAGAAGCTTTTCTTGAACCACAAGTGACATGCATCACGATTTCTTCCTTGTCAAATCCAGTCAAGTATGTAAACGGAATAAAAAGGATGCCAGGACTGGTCGTCCATTTAGAGAAAGGCGATGTGTAGAATTTGTCTCATCGGAGCAAATCTACCTTAGATACCACCTGTCTCTAAATACAGAAAACCTGCAACTTACAGACACTCCTGGCCTACGAGGTCTGTGGGCATTAAAATGTCACTATTTGTAAATGGTAGAAATTTGGCATAGTGCTTGGAATCGCTAGCAATATGATAATGGCAAAAAATACCCTCATATTCTAAATAGAAAAAGATAGAACCAAAGAGAAAGTCCCGAGTATTTTATGTTATTTAATATGCGAACGTGTTATGTTGATCAGTTAACTACATTGAAATCACGCAGTCAACGGAACATTCATTGCGAACACGGTAGAACCATGTGTCATATTGGAAACTCTATTTAACAAATCTTACGAAACATCGGCGGATACACACAACCGATTCTGTTACCTAAACCACATGTAGCACCAGGAATAGCTGAAAAGTTTGTTTTTTGTTTGTTTTTGTAAAAAAACATACTGCTGGAAAAATATCTTTATGGATATTGTTGATGAGGAAAATAAGACACACCGGGATCAAATTTGGACACAAAGTCAACACGACGTGGCAACAAAAGGAACAGAGGAGGCATCCAAAGTAAAGTTGTGAAGCATGAACGACAAAGATGGTATGTGAAAGCTGGTGCTTCGGAAGGGCGAAGTGTTTCCTGAACCACCCGTGGTACCTGTCTTGCTGTCTCCTATCATGTCTGGAAATGTGTGCGGGTCACCAACATAACAAGAGACTTAAAGTGTGAGGGATATTCTTAACAAAAAACGAACATTTAAGTGATAGTTTATCTGAAGATTGTTATCGGGACGATATAGATAATGAATGAATACCACTCGTTGACCTGAGGTGAGTTAATCGTGTATTGTTTCCTTTGTGTTCCCTTTGTTTGATAGTTATTCTTGCCTGTATTGTTACAAAATGCTGATAACTTTTTCTATAAATTGAATGCAGCATATTGGTCGCTATATACTGCTATATTTGTACAGTAAAATCGCAATGTTCTGTGGTTAATTAAAATGCAATTATGTACTAAATTTTGCGCATAGGACATGTATGTTTGGAGCTCAAATTGTTCAAGTTTCAAGATTGTGAAATGAAAGGCCAATAAGTTAATTTTGTAGATTACAGGTCATGCATCAGACACAAACCAACACATAGGGCTTGATAGGGCTCGTTTAATTAACCTATCAACGCTCTGAAACATAAATATCTACATTTATTATTTTTATATTATGTCAAAATTTCAAAAGAGATAAACACTATTTTAAATATGTTTTCCTTTATAAGTTCAACGACGTGATCGTAAATACGTAGGTTAATTCACAGTCACGATAATTTACATTTTACCTAGAGCATGAATGACATTATTTCTATATAAAGCCACCCGTAACCATTTAATCAATAAAAATATTTAAAACATGTCGCTGAGCTTTCGTCAATGTCATTGAGGTTGATGAAAACAAATCGACTTTGTTTCAACGTGATATTTTAACAACTTTTTTATTTAAAAAAAAACGTTAATCAACGTCACGACCAACTATCGACTTCATTTAAACGTTGCATAACGTCGTGTGTTTGCTGAGAAGTCTTTTGTATTCTCTTAATTTTTATTTCTGAACATTTTGTCTTCACTACCATCCGGTTTTGTTATTCCATCAGTTCTAATTATAAATTACTTTCATGATCACCTCAGTTTCGTTCTTTGACCATTTACCTGTTGTTACTAGTGCTTTGGTTCTGGTCTGTAGGAACACGACTTTGTAAATTGCCAGGTATCGTTCCATTGGAAGCTGCAATGATATACCGAAAGGCCCTACACGCGCCACCTAGCGGTGATACCAGTAAACTCGTCTGTAAATTGTTACGGAACCCTCTGTACCTTTGGCGTTTCCAAACAAGGTTAAAGGAATCGAGCGGCAGCATAAGTGGGTTTTTTTTATAGAATTTTTGTTTGGAAACATTTTCAGCATTACAAAATATCTTACAATAGTAATTTTCACACTCACTTGTTCAACACGTAATACAACAAAATTGTAATGTTTTTAGAGAGAGAGAGAGAGAGCTTTGACAGAAATAGAAATTGAGGGTTGAGGGGGCGGGGGAGGTTGAGAAGACAACAAGCAGTCGAAGTGGTAAAGATATTGAGTCTATGTGTGTCGATTTATTAGTGCAACTATTTATTTAACCTGAAACATAGTAATTTGTAATATGTTTCATAAGTGAAAAATTAAGCGCCTTTGCTTTTGGTGTAGCTCCTCCGGATTTGTCTGACGAAAGTGACAGAGTATATACCGCAGTAGTCATGGAAACGTCATACATAAACACGTTGTGCTACATGAACCTCTATAACAGTGATATTGAGTTGTGATTCTGAGTGGTTATGTTATAATTAGTCGTATGTCTACAAAGTACGGCGTACTCTGACCTCCAGACAGGCGGAGTCTGTTATACTTTTAGTGTTATTATAAACATGGTAAATGATGGTTTTACAACATAGAATAATTTCATTTCAGTTTACTTAATACCTGTGTAGTCATTAATTCACGGACTTAACATGCAGACGACTATCGATTTAAAAATGTCTGAATCAGGATTTCAATTAAATGGATTTTTGAGTTACATTGAGAAAAATATAGATTTGGCGCTAAATAGTATTTACATAGTGTGCTATATTTACATAAATCTTTTTATATCTAATATATTCCTTGGCCCTGTCTGTTAATATTGATGTAACCGTTCGGGTTGTTTGTCCAACACTCCCTGAATGTATACAGAGATATGCCAACCGCTTTGTTCTAAAGTGTCATCATCCCCGTATCTACAGAGCCGAAATATTCCCGACACCGTGTGAAGTAGCCATTTTCCTTTGTTGCGGTATGACCGTTATATATTAGACAGAGATAAAACTTGTATAGTGTATAAGTGTACTTTAACATGGATCATACGGTAGCTACTACAATGATTTGTATGCATGGTGCTATTTCTTTTGAATTAAAAACCCATTTTTGTTTTGCAAAGTTTACACAAGATAACCAGTCCCCCTTAAAACATGCGCATTAAAATTAGATCAGACTTTAAAAGGAACCTATTAGGGGAGATGTTCGGCAGATATTGCTATTGGTGTGGGCAGTGGAGCGCCTTGTTTGTACTAAGCGCGTACACTACAATAAATTGGTGGGGATTGATTGCTATGACGCATCATTAACCAGTTAACACCGTAACAAGATAATGGTGTACCGCCGTATATAAATATATCACAAACAAAATGTTAGGAACCCAATACACAAAGCTTCGTCAGCCTGCACAGGAATGTCATCTCTATCTACTGTAATTCAAACGCATACTTTGAGTATTCTTGTCTTACTTTGATAATTTCGAATCCCATACAGGCATTTTATGCTATGATTTTATGAATTAACAAATTAAGTATAATGTAGGAGTTTACTTTTGTTCTTCAGATTAAGCTCGCTAGGATTTGGTTTATTGTGACGACACCTTAGGTACCACCAACTACTCTGAGGTATTACAAGGACGCTAGGCCACGCATTGTCAGTGTTATAGGGCTTGTATTTCGGTGGAGATCGTATATTTGATCTCTGGCTGTTTGTATTTTATTTACCGACCCATGTTTGTACATATATCTATGAGACAGTCGAGTGCCAGTATATCTACCTGAGTGTGTGTCTCGGTATACATCACCTTCCCACCTGTACACAGACAGGAATTACACTTAATACTTATACAGGTAAGTCAGTAACAAAAAAACAGTTTTACTTAACATCCTTTTTCATGATGATGAAAGATAGTTTATGTGTTTTCAGGAGTACATTGGGAAATCAGATATCTGGGTATCGTATCTGCGTAACCATCATAAAAGAAGTGTTTCAAACTTAAACAACTTCGATGATCATGTTACTTTTTTGACACGTGCTTTACCTTTTTTCTTCAGACGCTTACTCTTCCGGAACACTTGGTCTTAGACTCAAATATTTTAATGGTCTCCTTGTAAACCTTTGGTTCATATTTTGTTGGTTTCATTGATTTCTGTTGACGGTTTTGTTGACACTTCAGCATTATTTTACTAATCGAGAATTAAAGTAATTTTAAAACCGAGTCAATGTCTGATAGTAATTTCGCCCCTATAAAGAAAAACAATATAAAAAAACATTATAAAAAAACTATATATAATATGTAATCAGAGATGCTTTGACGGTATGACATGAACTCCTCCGTAGCACTTTGATCAGCCTCTGGTTGGTTGGACGAGGTCCATGTTGTCCCTCCTGTTTTGATCAGCCTCTCGTTGGGTGGACGAGGTCGATGTTGTCCCTCTGGTTTGATCAGCCTCTGGAAGGTGTTGTTGAGCATGCTGTGCCAAGATCCATCCCTGAGAATACAGAGGTTCGTGGTAACAGCCGTTCACAGAACCTTCCAAACTCGCAGGCATCGCTGCTTAGCCCCGTGGTGAACGTCCAGGATGCTCATGGCGAGAGTGGTGTGCACCCTGATGGATCAGATTTGGGAGCTTCGCAGCCTACCTCATTTGCGGTGGCGTGGGCGGATGTCCCTAGTAGTCCAAGTTCTGTTGAAGACAGTTTCGAAGGTGCTCGAAGTAGTGACATGCAGGAAGGTTCTGCCAATGCAGTGCATTCCAGCAGGACTTCAGGTGTTCAGCGTCTGCTGCGTGTTCTGTGTGGGGGGAGTTAACCATGCTGAGCCTCACAGTTTCTGCGTTGCTGTTGCGTCCTGTCTTATGAATATGCCAGCATAAAAAGCTGAGAAAAGAATAGCTGAAGATATCAAGAATGGCTAATCTTTTCAGCAGAGTGCACTCTATCAGCAAGAACCAGTACAGATATGTTGTAAGAGA
>JAUMHH010189817.1:0-14226 GCA_032359455.1 Chlamys rubida
CGGTTTATTTAGAGTACACTCCGTTTTTTTGTGTTATATCTCCATAACATGAAAAATATATTCAAGTTAATCCTTAAGTAATTAAGGATTATGTAACTGTAAGCAAGATTTATTCTCAAATAATTAAGGATAATGTACCTGTACTTTATGTGTATACAAATGTCATTAAGGTTTATATACGTGGAATTCAGGCCAATGTACCTATCATTAAGGTAGATACACATGTAATTAAAGCTAATATATCTGTAATGAGGTTAATACAGATTTAATTAAGTCTAATGTACCTGTAAATAAGGTAGATAAACATGTGACTAAGGCTAAAGTACCTGTAACTAAGGTAGATTAACATGTAATTAAGGCTAAACTACCTGTAAATAAGGTAGACAAACATGTGACTAAGGCGTACCTGTAATTACGGTAGATAAACATGTGACTAAGGCGTACCTGTAATTACGGTAGATACACATGTAATTAAGGCTAATGTACCTGTAATTACGGAAGATAAACATGTGACTAAGGCTAATGTACCTGTAATTACGGTAGATACACATGTAATTAAGGCTTATGTACCTGTAATTAAGGTTTATACACATGTAATGAAGTGAAATGATATGGTGTCATTATTGAATTAACCGTTTCAAAATTTAACAATTTATTTACTCACCTGAACATTCGCGGTAAAGGTACATCGCGAATCAAACTATGTCACCAGCATTTATTCCGACAGAATTTATTAAGTAATCAATGAATAAAAAGGCGTTTATCTTGTTCTTTTTGCGAATTCAAAAAATCGTGTCAAAAGAACAATGAAATATTTATCCACGAAAATAACTTTACAATAATTGGAGTTGGATTGAACTTTCAATAATCACAATCTACGAATCGCGAAATGAAACCGTATAAAAGGCATCCCTCTCTGCTGCAACATTTAAAGGGTACTCATTATTGCTGTTAAAGTATTATATTTTCTCATTTGCGTGATTACACAGGATGATTTGATCAGATATGGCCTTTTTCAATTGACACGAGCATAATGCCAATCTCTACGGTTGATGGTTTAAGCTCCAGGATCAGAATTAATGCCCAACATGAGTTTAATTGGTATTTGAAGTCACGTTACAGGGAATCGTTAAACATGTCTACGCTATACAACGGTGTTGATGAAGTTCCTGCTGTAAACGAACACGGTGCATTAAAACACGTACAGCTTCGTTGTTATAAACCGGGCATCTATAAAACAACCTGTTGTAAAGACTCATTTGAATATATATTACTTTTTGATTTATCGATGATATGTTTGCTAAGATGGATTGGTCGGATACATTATAGATGAGATCAGGTCCGGGAATGGTAAAAACCTACACAATACAACATTTGCGGTACTCGGCGTGAACAATAAACAGCCAGCGACCGACATCATTTTATTTTACATCCCAGAGGAGGTACAGTTTAAATTTGCAAAAGTAGTGAAAATTAATTGTTAAGTTATTTATTACTTCACGTAGTTATACAATAGACCACGGAGAGAACATGCTAGAGTCCGTCACAGACCGATTTAAGGTTATTCCCGCTGTTCTCTTTAATAGCAGCGGGTACAAAAAATACAGAACGCGGGGATACCCTCATAAATATTTTCGATTTTGCGTCACACCACAAACAAAAATTCAAACAGCCTACATGTATGATTTCGTCCGAAGCGAAGATGAATTCCAAGTTTTAATTGAATTGCGTCACTGTCAACAAGATTAAATCCATGGCAACTATGTACCTTTGCAAATTTCGCGCGGATCGAATTAAAGATTTTTTTTATCTGCTGTAAGCTATGTCTGTTTTCCATGCAATATACAAACGTCTGAAAATAGCCAAATAGACTATTTCTGTGCTTCAGTCATTATATAATTAACATCAGCCTAGCGCATCGGTTGATAAATGAATGGAATAGCAAAATATTGAATAAGCGTCAAATATACGTGAGTGTACCAAAGCTCTCTGCATCGAGGTAATAGATTGTGAGATAGATTCTTCTCATTTTGTATTTTCAAATTGTATATGCTCATTGTTTTAGTGATTCTATCGAACTAATTTCGGTGAAAAATCACCTGTGAAAAACATACATTTATCCATTATTGACCTTTGTTGAGGTGAATATATAATTTTATGAACTCGAGAATTCGAGCGTTACTGACGAAGGCGAAGCCAATTTAGTCCCATATTCACAGAAATAACAGACTTTAATTGTAATATTAGAAAAAAAAATTGGTGGGACCTCGTCAACAAAAACGTACTGCATTTGGCAGAGAGGTGAAACGTTACAGTTGAAGTGTTGTCAAAACAAAAATATTTACCTTATACTTCTAAAAATAGATACGCTGAATCAATATCACAAAGCACCGACCTCCACATGACTATGTCTCAACCAATGAGAATATTAGGAAAAAATTGTCATTTAATATTTCTTAATATATATTTTGTCTCGCAAAATCCAATAATCGTTTTGTCATCAAACAAACTAGGTCGGTTAACAATCTGACATTATAAAGTTTTTTGTTTCCGTTGAAAGGATTATCAATAATTAAGAGTATCGGGAGAATCACAGGGTAAGATGTTAAATCCAGATACAGATTGCTGTATAAGGTGTCTGGCATGCCATTGACGTCATTCTGTTACAGGGAAAATGAAATATTACCCAGGTGGATACTAAATCCGGTCAACCATGTTATTGATCAGATAAAAGTGATCAGATGTCTGCAGTTTGTGTTTAGGTAGCTAGCTAAACAAACGATCGAATACCACACACTATATTACTGTATTGACACAGGGATAATAATGCTCTGATTCATATTGGCGACCAAATCCGTACCAGTTCTACGTATATGTGGGACGCTTAACTTCAACAGCACTCGGAAACTTTCCAATACCTGTCAGGAGCAACGTTATCTCTAATACTGTTTGAGAAGAGTATCTATTCATCAAATACAGGACTAAAAGTACATCAATCATTCCCATATACATAAATCAGTACATTACAAGGTGATCATGTTATCAAATGCCATATCGAAATGTAGAATGGAAATTGCTAAGATTTAAAGGTATTATAATTTGTTTTGTTGATCACTCACATATTTAGCTATTAATTTTAATAACGATTAAAACAATTTCAGACTTATTATGCTTTTATGCTTAAAAATCATTGGGATGTAAACAAATATAGATAATATGTAAATATATCAGTGAACATATCTCTACCTTACACGCTTAACATATCTTTGTTATTAATTTCTTTACTACAGTGAGAATGTATATGATATCAATACACAGTAAATATCTGTAGACTATACCCCCTGTGATAGATGTTCATGCTTTGAGAAGAGTGAACTCCCCTGGCGCTCCTCTGTGTTGTCTGCAGTAATAAACTGTTTGATCTTTAAAAAGAAGATTATTTAAACATGAAACGCCGCTGTTTGATGTACGGGACGTGTGATAAAACGTCAGTAAATACACGAAGGAAGGAGAGTGTATCAGTGAAATCAACAATCGTACACCAAAATAATATTCTCTTAAAGGACTCATACAACTAAATAATTTACAATATGGTTTTACTAAGCTTTAGAGCAAATACTTTAATATTTGAAGTTCATCATCATTGACACGTGTCTAGATGCATAGCTAAGGCCAGGAAGAGAATTCAAAAGACATTTTTGACAGGTTAAACGGCATAAAAGAGCACTACATTCTTCGGCTTTTGACAACCGGAAGTTTACAAGCCAAACCAGTGGAGTTCGATGGGAACACCTCCCTGACTTTTGACCCCATATAAATCCGCCATCACATATTAAAATCTACTAAAACTATAATTTGTTTTCAAAGTTAAATATCTGTTAAAAACATCTGTCAACAATTACACATCTAAAATACTCAGAGACACTGTATTTAACTGGACTAAATTTTAGGTAGGGATTACGATCATATGAAATACTTGCTGATTGGCTGATTTAGTTGTGTGAGTCCTTAAATGTCAAAATGCTTCTCAATATGAAGAAACACAGATATTGAGGGGTTCTCGCTTGAAATATTGTTTCTTCGGTATCTGACTATTGACACTTGCTGTTGACTACATTCTACAGCAAGACCGCTTGTGACCTTTAATTGTGAAGAGTGCAGAGTATAAAATCAAACGGAATAGCACCCTTAAACTCAGATATAGATTTTAAACATTACAAAAATATCTATGTAAAAAATTTCCGTAAGAATATAAGAATATATAGAGTGAATGTGAAATAATACTCATGCAATTGTTTCGACGTCATGTATTTGTCATCAGATTAGCGTATACTGCGTTGAAACATTTTCGATTTGTTTTTCTCTTGAGTATTGAAATTAGATTTGTCCTCGTAAATAAAGCAAAGCTACAATAAAACTGTCTTCATAAATGTTGTTTACAACCTTCCAACAAAGGTAGATGTCAATTACATAAAACTAATAATGTTAGGATAATTTGATACTGCTTAGAGCAGATACGTTTTTACGCGGTCGTAATTCGTTTCAATCAAGCACCGATCATGGAATGTAAACAGACATTGTGTACATGATAAACATGTATTATGGCACAATTTCCACACCACTGTTCCAGAGATGCTTATATGCGCAATTCTTGAAAAACAAAATTCTGTCCTTTCAAAATCACTTTATACCAGCCGTTTATTTATATCCTAATAACTTTGAAAGATTCAAATTTAGAGTGCCTACGCTTACATACTGGTATTAAAATTATAACAAACATAAAAAATACAGTTTGTAACTGAAAATCGAGTTGCTTTCTCTGTTAGGGATGTTCAAAACACTGTTATGGTCATTGTGACGTCATCTACTACGTTTGTTCTCCTGACGTCATTCGAACAGCGTCATCGTCCAGGACTAACTTGAACCAACTATTGTTGAGAATGTATTCTAGACAACGTGATATAAATAAAATGTTGGCAGTTCTTCTAGATTGCGACATTGAGACTGATAAGTATTAATGCCAGAATTCATTTTTCTTAAGAGGGAGTACAAACAATTGCTGATCTGAAACTGAAAGCAAATTTACGTTTAAAGTGAAAGACATGTTAAGTTCGTGTTTTTGGCGCTAAGAAAGCACCAAAACATTCTCTAACCTTGATAGATACATTTTTATTAAAAGAAAGTTTGGTTTCATTTGAATCTGGAACAATAACTATTTATTTTGTTTATGCTGTCGGGGTTTCGCTGAAGTTGAAGTGGCAATATAATGCTGCCATCGAGACAGATGTATGTTAGGGAAAATATCACTTAAACCCAGCATACACTTGATATCAATGAAAACCCAGCATACACTTGATATCAATGAACAGGCATAGGCAAACACGTGACAGAAATTGAGAGCAGAATAATAATTATAGAAATACAACCAGTAAATCAATGTCAATGTGGGTATTATTGATTTAATTAAGACTTGATTAGGGTTCTAATGTACCGGCAATGTCGTTTCCATGTCAAACCGACCACTTGGCTGTGTCCGGTCGGTGCCTGCACAATTTTATGAAGCGCCAATCCGAAATGATTCGTGCCGTTTGTAGAGACAGACAGTCAGTGAAGTAGACAAATTGGAGGCATATAAAAAAATAAAAATAAAAATGCAGGACTGTCAGAATATTTTTATAAAACTGGCTTGATTGTCAAGTGCCCGCAGTAAGCGTCAACCTGATAAACGGCATCAACAGAATACCAGAACCAGGCGATAACTTGTACTTGGAAAACGAATAAAGGATGGTTTAAGTGGAAAAAACAAAACATGAGGTAACGTACTGGCCTTCAAGTACAACGGAGACGTTCATAGCAACTAATAAAGGGTGAGCTGGGGTTTGAGGCAGGGTTTGTCTGCTCGTCTGAAATTGAGAAAAGAAGATAAGCTGTTCTGGGTCGTCGAAACCGCTGCTGCTATTCAGGGAGAAAGTAAAAAATAAGAACTGACGAAATGGATTGCAGAGGGTCAAGAAAATCAAAGCGTGGGCGGAAAAATTAGAAGGATAGGAGGAGATGGGAGGAGATGACGTCCTCTAGCAACACAAAGCGTAACAAACTAGTCGCATCAGGCCATTAAGAACAAGTGATGCGCTTCACCTCTGGGAAGGTCCTTGACATGGTTGCTTTGGAAATGCGTATATACATAAAAATGTACGTCACTTCCTGTTTAACTGGGACATTAACAAATAAAATGTAAACACCTTCACATTCTCCCTGGCGCTCCTCTGTGTTGTCTGCCGTAATAAACTGTTTGATCTTTAAAAAGAATTATTTAAACATGAAACGCCACTGTTTGATGTACGAGACGTGTGAAAGGAAGGAGAGTGTATCAATGAAATCATGAATGTTTTGAATGTTTTGTAACCATATATTTACATAACATCCTGTATGATTTACGTGTTGATCTAGTATCTTCTTACTTATCAAATTCAATATTTACACAAGTGATGTCATTGCAAGTTTCAATATTTTCATAATTAGTTTTCTTGCTCAATGATTTTTACTCCATACAAATGCCTATAAACCGTGTACATCCCTGAAGAACCGCTCTCTGTGATGACTCTCTACCTTGAAAGTCCCGATCATTAAACACAGCGACGTAAGTCGTGCTAATGAAGCAGCACTCAGAGCGCTTTCAAGTTCATTGCATGGTATAAAGGAATTCGAGGATGTGAATAGGAGAGGAAATTGGATTTAGACTGTTACACTTTAAGCTGGTAACAGAAATGTTCATTTCCTCTTTCGGATTCTTGTTCAATAAGGGAAGGCCGGGGACGGACAATTAGGAAATCACGAATGATTGATGTGCCAAGTAGCAACGATAGCCTTGGACTGACTTCGTATTTCCTTTTTAAATTTGGTGTTGAATCGGCAAACACAAAGTAATCCCAAGCTATGAGTGTTGCATGTTTTACGGTGCTTTCCACTTTGAGGTTGGTCTCGTATTGGAGATTTAATAGCCTTGATATTCACTGCAGAAAATCTCGCTGGAATTGCATGTAAATGCGGTTGCTTGTATTGTTCTGATGGAAGGAAGTGAGTCTTCTTTAACAAACAATATGTAGATTGTGAAACATCATCAGGCACTTCAAGCTTCCACATTTACATTCAATTCCGTATTTTTATTTTGTAATTTGCACTGTTTCATTTTCATGTTTTTCCATATATTATCTTTCTTGTAAATACATGTTTGAAACTAACCCTATAGTGAAATAATAATCGGATGGAACAGCCATTCCTATTGATTATTTACAAGTGTAATAACGTATGAATTAAGAGCAGGACCCATTTACATCAAACACAAAACCAAGTTTCATTTTGAGTTTTATTCACCTGAAAAAATAGATATTGCTATATGTATACAGTATGCAAACTAGCAATAGGAGGAACAGCTCTGTAACAGTCGTTCTTTACAAACTACTAATTTTAGGAAATATGTATGAGATTTTTTCCTATGAATGTTTAAAAAGTGGAAATGATTATTTTTACATCTGCAGTTGACACCGTCTCCATGATGCATGCGGCTTTCATTTCATTCAATACCGAATCGATAAGAAAATAGGTCGCGTGCTCTTGATTATGACGTTGTAACCTTTATGCCGTCATAATTGTAATGTCAGCAACCACTTGCGGACTCCCCAAGAATGATTGTTTTGTGCCTTCTATTAAATTTGTCTATGGAAGTAATATTTATTAAATTAGTTACTTGGATTATATTGTACAGGGGAAACACTTTATACAATTTGATATGTAAGTAAACGTTTATTGGCTGTTAGCTCGACATGATAACGGTATACGAGTCTCTAGCAAACTCTTCACGAGAACTATTGGATAAGCAATAGTTTTGAATACTCAACCCAACACTTGCCTACCAACAACGGGTCAAACGTGCTAAAAATGTTCTGTACCTTAAGCATTTTAAAGTTTTCAATGCAGGCAGACGTTATTATTTGCAATGAAAGGATTACATATGCTAAGGGAAACAGTGAATATAATGTTAGCTAATGAGGTGAAATTACATATGTAATGGACAACAGTGAACACAACGTTAGCTAATGAGGTGAAATTACATATGTAATGGACAACAGTGAACACAACGCTAGCTAATGAGGTGAAATTACATATGTAATGGACAACAGTGAACACAACGCTAGCTAATGAGGTGATTGTCTCTCTGAATCTTCAAAAATCGTGACGTCACCAACTTGTGGAAAAATTGTAATTAACAGAACGTTCCACTAATGTGGCAATTGTGTCTAAGCCAACACAAGCACCGATGTAACGAACTCGTCTGCAGGCGTACAGCGGGCTTAATACTTGAATGACCAGGGATCAATGAATCGGAAGATAAATGGAGGTTTGAGCAATCATCACTTGAAGTGTGAGAGGGGAGGGTGAACGGTATACATTGGACGGTCCTGATAAATAGTCTGTCATTTAATGGCCGATTGGCGCTTTCCCGGAGGAAAGTCTTTGAGCCTTGGACAAATTGATGAAATTGTTGACCACTGCGGTCTGAGTGCTGACCTTGTCCGCTAGGGCTGGTACGAGTGGTCAGTATATCGGACCCAATAATTACCAGTGATATTGTTACCGTATTTGGTAGATTTAAACCTTAGGCTGCGAATAATGAAATACACAAATATATCGAATGTGATATATTTAATGCATTTTCAGGAAATGACTTCTGGTGGGCTAGTCTCCACGGGACGGATGGTGGTATTTTACTACATATTTCAGCATCAATCCTGTGATTTACAAACTTTGATGTCGGTGTTTCTACAGGATAACATTATCAACAAATTGCTTGCAGACCAGAAATTATTTGTGCAATATCTGTATACTGTGCACGATGGAATTACGCGTCAACAACAGTTGTAACACATAATGACCAAACTGATACAGCAAATAGCCTTTCATTCCAGCCCATTGTCCTTTATATTACATTATATATGTGTTACCGAGCATAAAAGAGTAATTTAAGCGAAATTGTCGAGCTAGCTGACTATGTTTGCAGGCCAGAAAAAAGTCCAGGAACAAATAGTTCGTGGACCTTGAACACGTACAATGAATCATGCGGTTAGAGGCGCAGAAAAGGAAACAGAGGACACGTCAAAACACATGTGATACTTTGGCGACAGTAATTTGATTTGCATATATTTGTATAGTACACATATGATATAGGTATTTTGAGACTACCAAACCCATTCTACTGACGGTCAAAAGCCCATTAGTCTCCAAAAACTTTCATTTTTGGTCAGTGGCATTTGGGTTTCACATTTACTTTCGCAGAAAAATAGATGTATTCAACTGATGAAACCCTCCGGAACGCCTTGGGCCTCTCTTTCTTTCTTTTTTCTTGCAGAAAGGCCCAAGATGTCCCGAATGGTGATGAAACAGCCATAACATGTGCGTAGTCCGTGAAAAATAACGATACAATGATTGTTTCTATTTTGTATTAAATGCCAAATTAGTATTTATTTACCAACTTCAGACAAATCAGGTAAGTACGTTAGTAACATTCAAAAGAGTATATCTTTTTTTCACGCGGATGAACACACTATTGGATGTTATTCGGTCCTATGCTATCCATAGCCCTATAATTGTCATATTAGTTTAGTAGGAAATCCCACGTGATTGTAATTGTAACAGTGTTATATAACTCTTCAGCTTCATTCAATCAGCGAGATTGTTGGATGATGTTTGATATCAATAATGCTTACAACTGAAGATCGCTTTTTGATTCTGTAGTCCATTGTCATGTTCAGATAATGCATCGCAAGTGTGGAAGAAAATATAACATTGAGTGCTGAAGGATCAAAATATAAACTTTGCATTATGTCTTTCTCACATGAACAGCCAGGAATAGCGTGTTTGAAATACAGAACCTAATTGTATAAAATAGTCATTTATTAAGTCATCTTTTAATTTTATTATTGTTACTAGATATTATTTTTTTTATTGCTATTGATTTTTATGATTATTGAATTTTTTTTTATGATTTATTTTCATGATTTTTTTTTTTTTAATTTTTTAATTCTTGCAGAAATGTGAATATTTGCGTGTATATCATCTGAAAATAGTTCTTTTGAATCCCAGGACATATGTTTACATATTTGAACCTCGCTTACACCAGTGATACAGCATAGTCCTGTGCAACTCTTATAGTTTTTCTGTGAATGTTTTTCAATCGACACAGTTGCAGCTTTGAATTTTGAGGGGACAGCGTAGCAAGGTGGTAGTTCTAGCGGAATCAATAGAGATAACAAATGTTTTTCGAAAAACTTCGAAGTTTATAAAGTTCAATACAGTGACGACTTTACCTCGCCCCCGTGTTCTCTACGCCATTTGACATTTCCATAACTGTTTTTATTTTCCTATCTGCATGCCATATACGAACACTAATTTAAAGACTTGTGGCATTTTGTACGAGAAACCAGAACAGGCGCACCACGACTGCAGTTTGTTGATAAATAGTTCATTCCAATATCACGACGTTCAGAAAAGGGCGAACGCCAGAGATTGCATTGTGTATCCAAAAAGTGTCATTGCGTGACGCGCGGTTTGTTCTTGACATTTTCTAAACCTGCTAACAACTTTTTTGCGGGGTGTGATTTCTTTCCAGAAACTCCCCGTGCCAATCAGTCTAGTTGGATTTGTCAGAGCTCTCACTCTCCTCCCCCGCACCCCCCCCCCCCCCCTACACCCTACTCACCTTCTCCTGTCCAAGTAGTGTGATAAGTGTAACTAGCAATAGATACCGAGGAGTAACGAACGCCATGTTTCTGCTAACGTTCCTGACATTTTGACTGGAATATATCTTTTCTCACTCCAGTAACAAATCTGGACAATGGCTGGCTGATCGAACAGCTTGGTGTGATAACTTGGAGTAAAGTACCTCATGTCTTTATTTATAAAAACTGACTGTAAAGCCTTGACTTCGTGAAGTTTCATGGGTGGAAAATTCAAATATCTCGTAAAAATTTAATTCTTTACATCAAAACTATGGATATAAATCTCTGATGTGATGTTTCAATCTTAAATTACGTATTCGAGAAAATTGATATCATATTTATGTCAAATGCATTGTCACTCTGATAAGAACCCAATATGGCCGTGCCTGTTTCTGGATGGGCAGTCATACATTACCCATTCTCATATTTTTTAAAAGCGAGGACCAGCCTCAGTGCAAAACATGTCATATTTGTTTTTCCATTAAAACTCTTGTTATTAGATAACATTGACCCTCCAGTCTACACGATAATTTGTTTTCAAAAACCAAAAATCTCGAATCTCTTATCGAAACGGCAAATGTCGCAACATTTCTAACCTACCTAAAACTGATGGTCTGTTATAAAAATATAACTAACCGTAGCCACTTTTACTTTTCATGTTGTCTTTTATCTTTTCGTTTGTTTGATGCCATTTCCTTTGACATGTTTTATCTACCTTTTATCAGCCCTAAAGTCCACTTCTGTGTTGATGGGCCGTTAAGAATTCAATAACTGTCCAACCCAATTATACTTTAAGGATCCCTGTACCACTGCCAAAAACAGCAACTGCGCATTAGAAACGATTTTTTTGCTTCATTACTAAAGTTTTTTCCAAATAGAAAACCATACTTCGCGGGACATTTATGAAAAAATAAGACAAAAAATATTCAATAACAGTGCTATGAATGTAAAAAGATCAGCAAGGGCCTGAAAGGGATTCGAAGGGGTCCTGTCCAAAACAAATTTAAGGGGGGAAATTATTTTAAATACGTAAAAGCAAATTGCAACGGGACAAAGACCCTTAATGGTAGATGGTATAGTTTTGTTTTTCGAAAACATGAAGTTCAACCTTATTGAGTTTTTCCTCTATCCTCGCACACACAATCCTCTGATGGTTCAGGAAAAGTAAAACATTTCACGATCAATTTTGAATTCATTAGGCCTACTGCGTCCTACATGTACCCTGATGTGTTAATAATTTTCCGTTCTATATACTGCGTCATTTATAAAGTCATTAAAGAGGCTTCAACCCTATAGCTTCCTTATCGTGGTGCTTTACGATACAATAGAGAGTATGGCCAATGGACCCGTATCCGGGCATGGCCGTTTGTCTGTTTTACCGGAAAGATAACACCTACACGGATCGGCAGCTCCGCACGTTTTCAAATAAAAACTGAGAGAACGTTGATTAAAAGTTAATTTATTCTAAAGAGTGTCGGTTTCTAGTGCGTCGATACTTATTCATTTTAGATACTTCCGTCGCCTATAAGAACAAATTAACATCATTTATCATTTGAGATAGGCTTGCAGTTATTTAAAGTCAGCTTAAATCTGTCCAATAAAGTAAATTTCAGGGCGGCGCCATAGCATAACATAAACATCGTTTTATTTGTATTCTCGCCATTAAGACACCAACGCTTGGATATTAAAATATGTATTTGCATTTACATCGATTTTCTTTCATTTTCTTTTGTATGGAGATTTGGAAAATGATTGTGACATTTATATATCTATACACATTAGTTCGTGAATCTATGTTATGAGACCAAGTCAAGTTCAAGTGTTACCATATAACATAGCCCTTTCTTTCTGTCCCTTACCGTAGCTAATGCGGGGTCGTATTATCCCAAACACATTTGTCCCTTTTGTTAATTCATTACGTAACTTAAGAAACATAACCCAAAAAAACCTACAGCATTCATCTTGACATCTCCACCATCGTCGAAAGTGTCGTCGTAACTTCATACAATCAATTTAACATCATCATAACATTGCCGTAACCTTCATTGACATCATCCTATAGGTCATCGTCATAGAAACATCGCCACATTTTCCCATCTTCGCCACATCACCATAGCAACATCGCCTCATTTTCCCATTAACATCGAAACAATATCCCCACCATCTTCCTCGTCACCATAGCAACATCACCCCATGTGACTCATCACCATCGTTACGTCATTATCTATTATGCTGTTTTCCCTAGAAATTAGATACGATATACTTCATTTAGATCAAACAGCTTTCTAATTAATCAGACACCTAGAATTAAATTTCTTTTCATTACAAAAAGACAGAAAAAAAAGAAGATTTTTTTTATTTCGATGATGATTTGTCATTTAATGCCGTCACGTGCATCCGGACAGTTGGTATCCCATCAGTGCCTGATTTCCCTACCTGACATTTCCATAAAACACATGAAAATATCATGCCCTGCCCACTGTATTGGTAATCCAAGGAAACCAGACTGACGTTCAGACCATATATCAACTTCTATCATTCTTCTTCTTATTTCATGGATGACATTTTAAAATGTCAAAATATGATACCAATATTTGATACATTTATGGTGAAGCTATCATTCTTTTTTCTTCTTTAAATAAAGTCATATCGGTTTCTATTCACCGTAAATGAATGCGCTATAGAATTCCTTTCCTACACTATAGGGCACTAAGTTTCAGTTACGCTTTACAAATGGTAAAAGGAGTAAACTAACGGGGCAGAGGGACCAGAACTGTCCAAGTTTACACATACTCTATTACGTAATAACATTACCAAGGCATTAAAATGCCTATTTTAATGAGCACCTGCAGCGAAATATTCTAGTTAATGATATTGATAAAAATAAGATATCAATGATTTTCCTCAATGTTGAATTGATTTAGCAATACTGCTTTAGAAAGGCATGCACTGTACACTTTCGTTTCAGTTAATCAAAGATGAACATGTCATAGCAAAATGTCATAGCAATTGACAGCAATCGGGTTTTGTTGTTGTTCACATAGCGAGGCGTTTCTAAAAGAACTTCTTGTAAAATAAAATGAAAGTACACGTGCTTCCTGAACGATTCTTGTCCTGACGCGGTTCAATTATGTGACGCTCCTTGCACTGAAATGGTCGTCACCTTTGTCACGTACCGTACGAACAGGAAGCAAAAGGTTTTAGTTCATCTTAACTATTACCTGAGGCAGAATGACAATCAAAGAACTATAGGTCATCAGGCTAAGTAAGGTCAACGAACTTTATACGATCATAGTTTTACTTTGGCTACGGTACCAAGAGGGAGGAGGTGGCCTGGTGTAGCCACCGTGTATAGAGGGAAGATGTGGCCTGGGATAGCCACAGTGTATAGAGGGAGGGGGTTTGCCTGTGATACCCACAGTGTATAGAGGGAATGGGTGGCCTAGGATAG
>JAUMHH010189839.1:0-14226 GCA_032359455.1 Chlamys rubida
TAATTCTTATTTTATAATCATATTTTTCACAAGTCCAATGGACCAGTTAGGTTAGGTGATTCACTAGTCCTTGTTGAAATCTACTAGTCAAGGACTAGCAGACTAGTGTTAGTGTCGACCCCTGGCCTAGTGTAAACTTCGCCATTACATGAAATTACAATATACATGTATTGTATGTTGTGTACTAGTACATATTTGCTGTCATAATAAATTCACTCTATTTGGGGAGGACGAAAAAGGTGTAAAGCTCAACTACGGCGAACATTTCTTGGTATAGTCAGGGCCAGTGTAGCCTGAAGCCTTTACACACCTGAGGGGGTACTGATAGCTCTGTTCATTCTAGGAGGGTAGCGCGGAGTCAGCCTCGTATTTCTCCCCTCTGGCACCTGTGGTACAAAATGATAAGATCTATTAGTCTTACTATATTCAAGCAGAGTAAAAAGTTGACTCAGAGATTTAAAACAGTAAAAGAGTGATAAAAATGTCTTTCCAGAGTTTTTCCTACTTATTTCCAACAGGGTCCAAAATCTATATGAAAATATTTAGTTAGGATGTTTCATTTAAAATTAGAAAACGAATATATTTTGCTTAACTTTAGGAAGAGAATGGTGTCTTTCAGACCCCAAAAGAGCAAAGGAATATTCTGATATGATAATTTCTAGAAGTTGAATGGACTAGTTTGGTTATGATATGCACCGGTACCATGCTGAAATCTTCACATTAGTGTCAAAACCAGTAACACGGAATTTAGATGGAAACCAAGGAACTAGTTGTCCAGAAGATTGCATCTACATACAGACAATGGACACACTGATTTCAGTATACTCACCCCTCTACCCAAACTTCAAACTTAATTTTAACTTCAAGCTCTATGTCTATAAAACGTTTTTTATCCAGTGTACTTATTTGCACTTGTAGTTTCATTACAATCATGAAAAATGAAAAAAATAAAAAGTGAAATTTACACATTATACAGTAGATCTTTGAAATCCAAGGGTAACACTCTCACCATAGATATCTACTTTGCACCATTGAATTTTCTCACGACAGAATAGATGTTGGCTGATTGATTGGTTTCAGACATCAACCAGCTGGTCGAGCCTAAAAGCTGATAGACGGTGAGGCATTTCAATGATTATCAGAGAGCTATTCAGAGACCAAAGTCGGTCAGTCATACTTGATGCTGCCGTGTGTCTTCAATGAAAGCATTACTCTGACGTCACAGATATGCATGATTCCATAACAGCTTCCTGACTCGACAACTTGTATCATTGGCATGGTCGCACATACAGGGACAATAAATCATGGTCGCACATACAGGGACAATAAATCATGGTGGCACATACAGGGACAATAAATCATGGTCGCACATACAGGGACAAGTAATCTGTCAGGAGAAAATCAAGGGTTCAGAGTAGATTTACAAAGTCGAGAATGAAGTCCTTGGAATTCTGAGATCGGACAGATATGAAAGACCTAGATTCTGACCTCCGAACTCTCATCCTCTTCCTCTTCCAATGGTTGGCATATGATTTGAACTCTGCGACTTCTGCTGTCGGACTGGCCATCTTCCTGGTCTTTGGCCGTGCCCCTGGCTGGGGACTTCGTGTGCTGGGCTGGAGACTTGGTTCCCCGGGCTGGGGATTCCGACAACCTCCTCTGATGTTGGTTCATTACCCGAGCCATTTTCCTAGCAGAATTCATGATAGCAATGGTTGATAGAGAGGTTTCTTTTCTAGGAAAAAAATGGAATTGCACCGATTTGAAAATGTAAAGCATGTCTCTGGGAAGGAATGTCTTAATATATACTGTAGTGTATAATGGGAAATAGTGGTTTCTTTTCTTGGAAAAAAAAGAAGTGTAATGATTTATAGATACCCCCCCCAAAAAAAGGGGGATCAATTGTGACCTTTGACCTTTTAACCTTGAATCATGACCACCAAAATCTAACCAGGTGTAGTACTCAATGTTACCAAATTATGGTGTAAATATAAACTGAATTTGTTGAAGGTTTCACGAGATATCATGTGTACACAAAAGCTTTTCACTTTAAAGGGAGTGAAGTGTGATCTTTGACCATAACCTTTGACCCTTTAACCTTGATCAATGACTACCAAAATCTAATAGAGTGTAGAACTCTACATAATGGTGTTAATATACTGATATTGTGAGAAAGACAGACAGACACACACACACTGACATTTACTGTAGCAGTATGTTCAGTATTTAACTTGGCAAAGTTTCCAGGTACCAGACAGTATTATTTGGAGGAATTTATAGCTATTGTTACTGTTCAGTACAGTTTGTACAGTTTTTCTAATCCTAAAAACCTCTCTACTTCATCCAAAGTGTACACTGGAAAAAATCTAGATAAATTTGGTTTTGAAATTTTTAATAACAGCTGAAAAAGTCTCCTCTACAAAAACAAGTGACATGTATTTAATTTATTAGAAGACTCCTTATTTGGAAATCCCTTAACTTGTCTTATATGTAATTTTATGTGCGACAGATGAAAAACTGCTTTTGAAAGACCGCATTTCTATGAAATATCCAAACTTTCATCAAAGTTACTCTGTTGTGAGATTTAATATGGAGCCCCAGTTATAATATAAGACATGTATGTCCTTGCAGAGAAATTATATTAAATTGCAAATGAAACAACTGCAGTGACCAAAATGACAGAAAGTTGATCAATTCTGACCTGTTTGTAGCAGGTCTCTGGGCAGATCCTGGGGGTGACAAGGTGGGAGACATCCGTGCTGATGTGGTTTGCGGACCAGGGGATCCTACCCTGGGGGTGGAGGGGTTGGCCACGCCTGGGGTCTGGGGATGAGGAGAGACAGTCCCGTCCGGAGGTGAAACTCGGGTGGAGCCTGGAGCAGCCCTTGAGGGAGTGGCCCCTTTAGATGGGGAGCCTGGTCTTGCTGCCACAGGAGTAACCTGTAATTTTAACAATTAATTAGACAGGAGTCAGGTCTTGTAGCCACAGGATTATCCTGTTATTTTAAAAAGAGGCCCAAGGGGCTTGTATTGTTCACCCGTTATTTAACGCTGTTATTTATATATTGAAACAAACTGGAGAGTAAGGAAGCTGACAGGATTGTGGATATGTTATTTCAGCAAACCACAGGCCATGATGCATCTTATCTTGGCCAAAAGGAAAAACGTTCTTTCAAGAATCTCACACATTTAATTATAACCCTCTCACCAATTAAGTAGGTGAGCTAACAATTAAAATAAATGGCTGACTTGCATGCTACCCAATCCATCTCCTGATAGCATACAAGTCTATCAAGTTCCAGCTAGAATACAAGTCTATCAAGTTCCTGCTAGAATACAAGTCTATCAAGTTCCTGCTAGCATACAAGTCTATCAAGTTCCTGTTAGCATACAAGTCTATCAAGTTCCAGCTAGAATACAAGTCTATCAAGTTCCTGCTAGCATACAAGTCTATCAAGTTCCAGCTAGAATACAAGTCTATCAAGTTTCTGCTAGAATACAAGTCTATCAAGTTTCTATTCCTATACTCGACATGGTATTAAAATACATACCTGCACACTAGGGGCAGTATTCTTGTTCTGCCTCTCTCTGACCTGCTTCCCCTGCTGCTCCTCAAACTTCTTCAGGTCAAACTCTATCTCACTGGCCAACTGCTTGTCCGCTGACAAAATCTCTGTAATTTTACATCAATCCTTAGTCATAAACAAGTTCTTCAGCTGATTAAAAAAAAACTTTTATCGCTGGGAAGGCAGCGTTACCTAATGTTGATCAAATATTCTTTCTATTCACTTGATGTCTACAGCTCTGGGGAACTTTTGATACAATATCAACATTCTGGTGGATAGCATACACTAATGTCTTAAAATTGTTTTATGGTCATAAAACTAGAGAGAAGTTTGAAATCAAAGGAAAAGATTGATGATATTCAAGTACCACAAAGCTATCCATTACAGAAGTGTGAGGAGGGCCATAATTCTGTTTAGAACTATACCATTAATATCCTGACAACTATATACAACTAGATTGGATATTCCTGGCGATAATGTCAACAAAACATTTGTGGACAGATTGAACCTTTTGCTTGCCCTATACTCACCTTTTCAAAGATAATATTTCTGATACTATAGACTTGAATACCATGAATTGAACCACTGCTGATGCGATACCAACCTTTAACTTCATTCTTAAAGTCCTTCATGAGTTCCATGAGGTAGGAGAGTAGGTCTCTCTGGAGAGGCGATCGGTGCTGCTCCAGCTGTAGACAAGGAGGACAACTACTAACAAATCTATGTCAACTTATTTAACAATTGATCAGCTAAAGGACAACTTAAGGTAAAATTTAATCAAGCATGATATCAAAAAGACTAATATCCAAAACTGAAATTGTACATACAGATTTGGTGCGGATGTGTTTAGAACAGAAATCTTCCTGTAAAATATTTGACTGGCTTTTCATTTGATTTGAAGTGGGCCTGGTTGAGATATTCTCAACAATGAGAAGACCTTCTGAAATGGTTGTTTCTAACTGCAACACTGTCATACCAGGTATATGATTTAATTTCATAGTGTCAAGGTTTTGTGGCTTTCTTCCAGGAATTTATTTGTGGAAGTTTATAATTTTGCATAAATCCATAAATGATCAATAGTCCAAACTAAATCCATATTAGAGCGAAAATCCTCCATAAAATAGAAGCATCCCTACAGTAGTTATACATGAGAGATGGACCAGGCCAGGGTAACATGTAGCTTACCATGTGTTTGAGTGAGACGACCACAGGAACAATGTTTTCAATCACATTTTTTTTCAACACCTAGAAAAGAAATAACATTATGGATGTAATACTGTAAATCAGTAACTCTTTTAGAAATATATCTTTCGGTATAATTCTTCAAACATATTTGTGAGGATGTTAATTTGGAAAAGAAACAACAGATCTGACAATAAGTGTTCAGTTTATTTTTTCAAAATAATCACTACAAAGTAAAACCTTTTATGCTGTCATCATTTACAGCCAAATAATCACAAATCAGTTAAACTTGTCGTACTAATTTACAGTGAAACATATAAAGGGGTATTAAAGGCAATTCATTAAAACAGAAAGGAAAAGAAACTGTCAAGAAAAAAAAACATAAGTCAAAGAAATATGTTTGTGGTAAAAGCAATGAAAGGTATTATGTTTAGGTTTTACCCTTTATTTTAATTAAATGATTGCAAAAAATTAATTTAACAAAACATAGATGATTGATAATTTTGATTCTTACATACCTGTGTTATCAAGGTCTTCTTAGCAGTTGCCATGACAACAGCAGCCATTTCTTGTTCGTCGGCAACAACATCTTCAGAGTTTCTAACCTTCAGTGATGACAGTTTGATTTCCTTTAAAAAAAAAACAAGAAACTAAAAATGTGTCTGTAAGGCATGGATGCCCCACCCTTATACTTAACATCTCAGTAAGGTCAGAGGTGAAGGTCACAAAAAATATGGATATGGAACATGCTCATCAAGAAACATATAAGTATGTGAAATATGTAAACACAAAACCTAACAGACCAGGTTACATACAGAAAAGGTTCATGCCATGCACCACTTCATGATTTGCTAGTTGCAACACTGAGCTTTTTCCATTCGAGATATGTGCGCACATGTACTTCGTACACTTCAGAAGGTAAACCTATGAGCCCTTGGTCATTTCATTCTAGGGGCTTAAAAAACAATTATAATCACTGCCAAAACAGTATTGTCTCACAAAAATTATTATATTCATTTTAAATAGCAGAATCAAAACTAACTGTCATCTCTAAAACAAATGATCTTATTATGATTTGTTGTATTTGCCTGGCTGTACGAAATTAAGATACCTACTAAAACTGTAGCCTTGAGATACAACACCTTTCAGTCCAACGCACGAGACATACGCTTCTGGCACCTTCAGACACCTTACCTTTCCAGACAAACCTTTGAAGACATTACCCCAGTGGCCACACAAACTTGATACCACTTACCTTGCTGGCCAGTATAGCCAGTGAATCCTGAAGAAGACAGGCACTATCCTCGTTCAGGGGAATGATACCATCAACCACCCCTCCCAGAATCTGATAAAAAAATAAAGAAGATTTTTGTCATCAAGATATATATATGCCATAAACTTTTAAAAGCCATTACATTCCAAATCTATCTTTATTTTGATCTATTGTGCCTATCTTTGATATTTCACAAGATTTACACCAAAAACCTGATGCTGTTTAAATATTTTGAGCAATTGTTGCAGGTATAATTTCACTCTGAAATAGCTAGTCACATTAGTAGCAAACTGATGTTGAGAATTCAATGGCAGTATTAAAGAAATGGAACAGGTGTTTGAAATCTGATTTTAGTACATTTTTTTCAAATTCGCAGTAGGACAGTGTCAGTATCATACCTCCTGTACAATCTTAGCGGTCAACTGGAACCTGTGAGGGTCTGTCATGTGCTCCAACATGAAGAGGTACAGCTTCTGTCGTTTCCTGTAAAACAGTGTTAAGTGGTCAACTAAAGATACTCTTTGTCAAGAATATCATTCAAAAAGGATTTTTCAAATAAGTCAGTAAATTATCAAGTAAGTCAGTAAATTATCAAGTAAGTCAGTAAATTATCAAGTAAGTCAGTAAATTATCAAGTAAGTCTGTAAATTATCAAGCAAGTTTGTAAATTATTGTACCGGAATGTAACAACCAAACCATGCATATATTACGAAACGGGAGCATGTATTAGGTTTAAAACAGCAATATTTGTCTATCACTTTCACTAGCCATAACAAATCTTGACCTTTAACCTATTCCAGGAGTTGATGATTTTACTGAAAAGTTGACTGACGTGTTGCATCCTGGCAATATTGTAACTGAAACAAAAACATGTTTCATATCTCCAAACTATAGAGATCAGCATTTTACTTAATAAACAGGTGGTCAGGTGGTGCAGTGGATAGCCCACTTGCCTTTCACCAAGTCAGCCGGGGTTCGATTCCCCGGTCGGACGTGAAAAGGTACGGGGTCACCTGCCCGATCACGTGGGTTTTCTCCGGGTACTCTGGTTTCCTCTTACAATAAGACCAATAAAACAACCCCAACCCCCGTGCGCTAAAATCAATCTGGGCCAACAAGAGTAATTAATATAAGTTTGAAATAACTTTTTTCATAATTGTTGTGAAAGAAATAAAGTTTATACTAAATACGTGTACCTGAAATTGTCTTTGCCGCTAAGTGAAAACTTTGCTCGGTCTCTCTCACTTTGTTGAAATTTATTGTAAGCTGTGAAAATAAAACATATATTTAGTATAAAACTGACTTTCATTTTCTTACAAAACTTACAAAATATTAATCCGAAATATGTTTAACATCTGTGCAAATGTTGATATATATTGATATCAATAAATAAACTAGAGCCATTCACCTGTTATTCTTTATTTCATATTTCTATAATTTCGAACAAGTTCAGTTATAAATCTTTTCAAACTATAATAAAGTATAAATACAAGACAAGATTTTAAAGACCCCTTCTGTCCATTCACCAATAAACTATACATGTACAAGATTATGGAGACTTTCTCCCCCAAAGTTTAATATCCTGGAATATTGAACAAGATTTCGGAGACCCTTTTCCCTGTTGTGCAGTACACTCTATACAGTTCTAGACACTTCCTCCTCTATTGTCTGGTATATTGGACGAGATTTCAGAGACTCCATTCCCCATTTTCAATGCATTGTCTACTATTAAACAGTATACTGGACAAAGTGTTTTGAAATTAATTTTATATGTAGTGGAGTCTCTGAAAAAAACTGCCCTTAATTATTCAATAACAAAAAGTATAACTCTATTTTATGTATTAAAGAGAAAACAAACCTCCGTGTCCCTGGTAGGCATTGAAGTGGAAGATACACTCCATGAAATGATGGAAGAACATGGAAGGGTACCTCTGGAACAGTGTGTTGACGAGACAGAACTCCGCTGTAATGTTCAAACATTAGGGACCACGATAAAAACAGTACAACAGATGAATACTAATCAGAGTCAGAAAACATCACTTCCTCAATATTCCAAACTTTGCAATAATTGTTACTTGTAAATCAGTGTGTATCATATTGGTCGAACCAGTGGACAGTGCAGGCTGTTTAGTCTACAGATTTCACCAGAAAAATATAACTAATAAGATGCAACAGCAAAAGGACTAAACAGGCCTATAATTTATCAGTTCTTTACGAAGTCTGCATATTGGGCTCATTCATCTTGACTACAATAAAAACAGGTCATTGAAATGTGACCAAATACTTAATTGCATGTTAGTTAACAGATATTTATCAGAGTTATGGTTCTACAATTAGAAACTAGACAACTTTTGTGTTGTTTTGATATTACTGTGGCAGCAATACGGTTGTATCTGTGAAACTCTGAACCCCATTTTTATCGCATGTATGTTATTTTCTAAACTACACCTGTGTCAGTACTTGTATTCATGACCGAGAGGGTTCTATTTCAATACTGATAGTAGTTATCTGTGGAATTAGTTATCGTGGATTCAAGATAATCTGCTGATGTCACTTAGTTGCTTAATGGCCCAGCAATGGTGAAGTCATAGTTAATGGTAAGGAACACGTACAAAACTCAAAACACCAAAAGGAAACTGAATGGTAAAAGGTTAAAAACTGCATACACACCGGTAAGTACACAGCACAATGGTAATATATTATAACAAATATTTTTAATATTTATATTTTTATGGTATAGACCAACTTCACGTAAAAAAAATCTTTGAAAATTAATTCTATAAAGGAGCAATGATTTCATACCAAGCATATCATATTATTTGTCTCAAATCTGTCTAAAACTGGCACATCTGTTCAATATGTGAAGTGCAGTCATAATGCTATGTTTGTCACATGAACGACAAATCTACTAATGAGTCTCCTCCCAAAGACAGAGAAGTTTACAGTGTATTGCTGGGAGGAGGCTAAAAAAGTGAGTGATTTTTAAATAGATTAACATTATACTCACATGTGAGTAGAGAACAAAGAACTGTCCTTACCAAAATCTGTGATCTTATCACATTCGTCCAGCAAAGTGGTTATAAACCGGAAGAACAATGTTCCCTTCCATTTCATAAAATCTTCCTGTAATTGGTAAATTAATGAAATATGACTTCCATGCAAAACTTGTAAAATAATCTTTGCTTTGGTTGAATTATGGCTAAAAAGATATCTTTCTTTCTTTCATGTTTTTGGAACGTATATCTTAATTAAGATGCAATGTATGTTTCTTTCCAATTGCTCTTTATCCTTTTTTATTTCACATACAAACATTTATCATAAATTTGATGCTGACAATTGATACATGTACTGTCACCAAAGACTGCCCCAAAATAAACAATATCTACTTGAAGACCCTGTTTATTTAAGATTTCCCATACAAGTTGTTCGTAATGCATGACGTCGAGCCCGTGTCTACTGGCTCACCAGGGTCCGACTGTCCAAAGCTTTAGATATCACTGCCAACCGAGACTAATATTAAACTGACTGATCCATTTGAACAGGTGATACCAAACGAGTGTACAAACCTGTAGCAGTCGAGTGATGATGGTCAGTGTCTGTTTTCTGACCAATGGCGATTCGTCTTTTAAACAGGAAGCAATATTTGAAATGTAGTGATCAGCTGTTGTTGTGTATCTGCAAGAAATCATTGTACACTTAATATAAAAAAAAATCAGAAAATAAAATTCTAGATACTAAATAAAAATTGATAAATGCCAAATTTCTCAGTTTTCTTTTGAATAACAAAATACATTCATACTAAATTCCTAACTAGCTTTTAAAATGTAAAGGGATGAAGAATAACTCCAAGATATAATATACTGCACACATTATGATAGATTCTAATGTTAAAACCTAAGATACTGTATTCAATACTTAAAGCACCCCTTAGCCTGGGCTTTCTGACCTAAGTGTCCGCAACCCCTTAACCATCATTTACTGACTTACTTGATTTTTTTCTAGCACTATTAAAGATTCAACAATCATTCTATTTTTACCAAGTTGCTATGCACCAAGGAAGCTTCCTTAATCAAATACAATATCACAAATAACTGCAAAAGTATTTTACCTACTCAACTTCTTTTGGGAGCCAAGAGTGGAATAAAAACAATCAATTTGTTGGCTTTTGAGTTATTGTTTTCATCTGCATTCTATTAGAAAACAAAGTTTAAAAGCACAAAACTTTGACTTTTCAGGCAAAAAAAAATAATTGAGCATGTTACTATCCATTCAGCCCCAAAACAGTATCATGTGTTTTTATGTGACCTACTAATTACCTGACACAGAGGTCACACATGATGATGACGACATTGTTACGGATGGCCGGATCTGTGGAGGTCTCGAGTTCGCGAGCCAGCGCTGCCACACACTTCTTGGCAAGGTTTGGATTCTGGAGGCAGAGCTTACCTACAATGATAAAGACTACATTATATATCAGAGCTTACCTACAATGATAAAGACTACATTATATATCTGAGCTTACCTACAATGATAAAGACTACATTATATATCGGCAATAACACTGGTCATCTCTCAAGAGATTTTTAACAGCAGTGTCGCTTTGTAGGCATAGCATTGTTGTTGTGTGTGTTTTTTTTACCCCACTTCCTGTGTTTGGTGGTTTGAAAAAGAGCAACCAGTGTTGTTTTTAACACAGTGACACATGAAATACACTTCATGAAAATCTACCATATACAATATAATTAATTCAAAAATGCATGGAAAAATTACCAAAATTGTAAAGGTATTAAAAAGAATGATTTGCTAGTAACTATAAGATCCTGCAATCATAATAATATGCAGTGTCCAATTTAGTATAGTACTATATACAAATTTCAACCATTTGGTCTCTTCTAATTGCTATGTAACATGGCTGATGTTTTGTTTCGCAATAAGTTTGTAAACTTTTTTTATTATGAAACAAATGATATTCACATCTGACAGCAAAACATGGGAGTTTAAATGTGTTTTAATGAACATGGATACTTGATTACATACAGTACTCTGGCAACTGTCACTCTGATGCATTTATATGTGAAACATTCAAAATTTCTGTAAAAAAACCCACCTCAAATATATCAGAACAATGGTGAAGCCATCTGATATCAAATCTTAAGAGAGAAACAGATCTGATGCAATCAATCTACTAACATATCAAGTACATGTGTACCTAATGTGATAAAGGCAAAGGCTCGGATCCTGTTGGACATCTTTGAGCCGCGGAACTGTGTAAAGATCTGGGTACCCTGGCTGAAGGCCTGAGTGTTGAATTCCTGAGAGTGTGTCTGTTGGGAGGACGGCGCCTGTGACAGCTGTGTGGACAGCAGACCATCAGAGTCTGGGTTTGAGCTGCCACTATTTTCAGACTCTTTACTTTGCCACAGATCCCCTAAACAGCAGTTAACATAACAAACACATCATCATTACCGCTATGGCCGTGAGTTGTTCAATGATTATGCTAAAATGTTTTATGAACAAAAAAGAAATTGTTTTTCATCCATTTGTATACATTGATAAACTCATTAAACTTACAAATGTTCAGATATAATTGCATTATATGCTTTATGAACGAAATGAAATAATTTCAAATATACACTTTATACATAGATAAACTCATTATGTTCAGACATCACCCCTCCCCCATCCCTGACCTTATACAAATCTTTTTTGACTTTCATTTCATATGAACAATTTAAAGGAAACAACAGACACTCTCATTACCTGTATGGATATTGGTGCTCTGAGATGAGGTCGTCATTGATGAAATACAGGGTGCAGCAATGAAGCTCTCTACAATGAGCGAGATTCGCTTGGACACTCTGGCAGGACAGATCTGTACGACCTCTCCCAGTGTAAACAGGTGTCGCACCACCAAATCCTCATCCTCTACACCACCTGTAGAGTACAGAACAGGTACACCAAACACTTAACCTGTACAACACATAGCTGGTACAGGGAATATAGCACATACCTTATTTGCAAAAAAAGCCTATGGGATACATCTCCTTTACAACATAAAATTGCCCGACCACGTGGGTTTTCTCTCCTGGTACTCTGGTTTCATCCCATATTAAGACCCACCACGTGCTAATATCCAGGCCAACAATAGCGATTAATATAAGTTGTAATAATTTCATTATTTTTGTAAAATATATAAGAATTATACATAACTGGTATATGAAATATACCATCATTATAACATATACTACAGTATATTTATCTGGTAAAGCAATACCCACTGCAGTTCATAGAAATGCTGACAAAAAATGCTATTTCATTGTCAAGTCATACACTATACCCTGGGCTTATTACAGAAATAAAATAGGTTTCATTTTAACTACAATATTTTTTATGTGCTTAAAGTACATTCCCAGTAAAAATGACTGAGCACAAATACCGTACACCGGAAATTTTCCGCCGAAGTTCAATTTTCACCTTTTTTGCCCTCTGAAATGAGGGCGAATTTATCATAACATCGAATATTTATAAACAACATACTATACATAGTAATGATAATTATGTGAAGGGCGAAATTCACACTCGAAGAATATGGATTTTACCGGCGAAGGGCGAAAATTTCCCAATATACAGTATAATTATATCCCTACCCATGATGCTTCTTAATAATCTTTCACAAAAAAACCCTTGAAATTATGAACATCTCTCTATGTAATTATATGCTAATTCATTGCTAATGGCAAGACTTACAGTCATCCTCTAGTATGACGTGGGATAGGTACTTGTCACAGGCACTTAACAGGTCATTACACCAGGCCTCGCATCCTGCCTTGTCACCGGTATCTTCGGCCTGTGCCTGACACAGCTGTGGGGTGTAAGTTTGGTAATGAATAATAAGTGGCAGTTCTAAATGCTGATATGATTGTTTTTAGAGAGATAATCTTACAGTTCTGAGGTGAAAGTTTAACAGTGTCAAATAGACAACCTGCCAGAAAATATGTAATGTATGCAAACATTTCAACCCGTTCGGTCTTGATCTGCATTATGCAAATTAAATCTGCCTTAAACTGGAATCAGTTGTCATTTGGTGTTTACTCATAACAATTAACTCATATTTAGTTACAATTAATATGTAATTTTACTGGTGATGGTTGTGTACTAAAAAAAGTAAATAAGATTACCTTTGATAGTGTTTTGATGGTAATAGCTATGAGTTCCGTGGGAGAATCAAACTGCAGAAGGCGTGACTTCAAATCGTCTGAAAGCAGAAATGAAAATTTTATCAAAATAGAAAACATTTGTAAGACATGAATGCTCCCTTTCTCATGAAGTCAGTAAACTGATGACAATAAATCTGTTGACAAAATAGCACCGGTTGACCTATAAATAGGAATAGTGACCCTGGGACCCTGAAATACAGAATCATCCGAGGTATTTCATACTTAACCTTTGTATAAACTTTGATGAAAATCTGTTAAGAGCTGTAAGAATGAATCACTATTGAATGTGAAGCGATACAACGTGACAAGAATGTGAAGCGATACAACGTGACAAGAATGTGAAGCGATACAATGTGACAAGAATGTGAAGCGATACAATGTGACAAGAATGTGAAGCGATACAACGTGACAAGAATGTGAAGCGATACAATGTGACAAAATAGTTATGAATACCACTATATGCCAACCCCCCAACTCTGGGACACACATATTAATAACTGATTTGGAAAGATTATTATGATCGACAAGAGAAGATGGCAAACAACTTCAGAAAAACATAATATTTGTCTCATACTTGCATCCCCCTTGACCACTAATTAATGAGTGGTACCCCACTCTGGGTATTAGATGTGGTCCCCAGGAAATGAACTTACCTATAAGTGTGGAACGGTCCCCAGAAGGAATGGTCTTAGCTGTACAGCTCATCACAGTGAGAACTCTCTGTAGCGTCATATAATCAGCCTCTGCAACAGGTCATAAACATTTATGAGGCAATAGTATACAGTTTCTGGTCCCCATACAGGTGTGTGAGGAGGATTTATGAGGCAATAGTATACAGTTTCTGGTCCCCATACAGGTGTGTGAGGAGGATTTATCAGGCAATAGTATACAGTGTCTGGTCCCCATACAGTTGTGTGAGGAGGATTTATCAGGCAATAGTATACAGTTTCTGGTCCCCATACAGGTGTGTGAGGAGGATTTATCAGGC
>JAUMHH010189850.1:0-14226 GCA_032359455.1 Chlamys rubida
TAAACATAAGGTCCATGATGTATCCTGACCAGTACATACATGAATATGTACAATATATATACACACATGCATACACATAATCCCACATTCTTGTATTACCTTTAACACTATTATGAAGTCAGCTATCTATATACATATCAAAACTCATTTGTCTCATACCTAGCTGTATCTATAATTCATCTAGTACACACCCATACACACACACACACCATCAACCACGTCCACATAACACACCATAACAAACTCTCACAGACACATATCCAGTACACATGGTAATACACACACCACCCAGTCCCTCTTACTTTAGAACAATAAAATAATAATAGTATAGTATAATAAGGATAATAAATAATAATATACCATCCGTTGTGTACATCAAACCTTCATACTATACTTATATAAGAGTATTAATTTACTGGACTGTTATGCTCGGCACTAATGCTACTTTCCCCAAATCATGTACACGTATGCTAAATGTAGCGAAAACAGTATTAGCTATATACTGTACATTTGCATAGTAATAGACGAACGACCACATACGATATGTGATGGTCCTTTACGAATTGATTCCCTAGCAATTGTTCTAGATATGTCATTATTTCGTCATGCTCGTTGGTAATTGTGAACTTGTCGTGTAAACTTATAAAGTCATGATGTGATATCAAATTGTGTCAAATAAGATACACGGCTTACCTGTAAGTAGCCTACTTCTCTCTGTTGTCACTATCGTTCCACTCCGCCGCTGCAAAAATGCTAATAAACCCCCGCGGCCCTTTTGTTAGATGAGTGAAAAATGTTCCCCGGTGAAATATGACAGTCGTTATTCTAATTTTTTTATCGTCGGGAAGTGATAATAAACTCCATCGTTCCGTTCCGTTGTAGCTGTAATGGGGCCAGTGATTACAGAAAAAAACACCATGTGTAGTGCTCTTTGAAATATTCAAAAGAATACCATTGTCTATTGTACAGTTTATAGTCATGCTTGATTAACTTACCCAAGCGCCACCCTGGCAATACCTACACAGGTGAATAGAAAGAGTCGTTACGCCTTCTCATTCTTGCACCGTCCCCTGGTAAGTAGTATCTTTTTAAACATTATAACCATTATAACATTATGGCCCTCTTTCACATTTATTGCGAATTTATCGCGAATTTCTACCACCTGTAAATAGGTGTTAGCTCATTATATGCTTGTTATTGTATATATATAGGTCTATAGACCGATATGTGTGGACCATCTGTGTGTTTGCCTATACAAAAAAAAAGACTGTTACACTAGTAAATATGCGAATATGCACACAAAAAATAAACTACTACTCGATGCTGTGATTAAAATTTATGCTGTCAAATTTGATATCAAGTTCTAGTGAAAGAACAAAATATCTATTGTAGGTAACCAATCTTTGTAAAATTTGTAAGATCGATAGACACATTTTGCGTACTCATAAATGTTTCGGATTATTTTATTATTCTTAGTTTTAGACTTGCCCATATGTTGTTGTAAAATGTTTTGTTTGGCACTATTCGAATTTTCAGTAATTATACAAATAGATTGAATTTAATTGCAGTACTCTGAATATATCTATTGAGTCGGTACGTAGCAGCTATGCAGAGACAAATATATCCTTAGTGTAAATATAGCACAGTATTATCGTACAACGTGTCCCTTTATACTTTCCTATATGTATATGCCGTGGCGCTAGGAGATTTAAAACATTAAATTGCAAATATATCTGTACTCCGATACCCAATATAACCTTGGATACATTTTAAGGTTTAAAAACAAACTCCCACGAACATATTTATACACAGTTGGTAACTGCAATGATTAAGAAGCCCTAATTTCAATAACATTTACTGGTGTATGCACATAATACTTTAGGATCCCTGTCCCGCATTTCTGAAAAGAAAACCATACCTTGCCGACTTGTATGAGAAATAATAAAGATAAAATACACAAAATATAATCAACAGCAGTGTTATGAGTGTAACATACCAGTGGGGTTAAACCGGGATTCAAACCTAGGACTTCAGAGTAATGAACTCTCGCTCTAATCGACTGAGTTACCTGGTCAACAGAAGTGTCCTGACCCAATTTTGCTACAGTTATATCCAAACGGAAGTTAAGGGGAGGTTACTGTTTATAGGAAAAACCACAGTGCAGTGAGACAGGGACTCCTAGACGAGACTTTTAATCTGGTTTGATTTTCTTGAAAGCGTCTTCGAAGAATTGGATTCAAAAAGTTTTGAAAAATTTCAGGAACAGTTGTATCAGCATGAAGAAAGAGGCCAATGACAAACATCGGAAGGAACAGAATGCTGATGTGGAAACTTTGGACGGAAGCGAGTCGAAACAACAGATAACATGGAGTAGTACAGTGGAATTTGTGGTGTCGCTGATAGGCTGCTCGACAGGAATGTCAGATTTCTGGAGATTCCCTTATCTTGTATGGAGAAACGGAGGGGGTAGGGTAGAATCATTCGATTCAATTTCGTACTTCTTGATCGAAATCTATATATTTCATACGTGAGTTACATGAATATTAGCATCAGATGCACTCGCAGTACGTCTACTTAGACAAATTAAGTCCTAGTCCGAGAGCTTAAATCTGAAATGTGCAGCAATATAGTTTGACTGTAATTCTCTACCAAAGCACACAATGCATTTCTTGTATGATAAAAAACGTAGCAATATTCTTTTTTTGATAATACTATTATGATCTACCATTATTGAATGTATAGCTCACGTCCATCTAATTTACACATTTTTAAATATTTCACGAGTGCTACATGTAGCTGCAGAATAGCTTTTAGGTAAAATGAAATAGTTTCTGCCAATAAACGAAACTTTCCAACTGTACACCATTCCATGACAATATTATTATTCATGTAACTTCAAACCAAGTTCAGTTGGTGCACATGCAAGAATATGGGTTGTGTCTAATTATCCTTTCAGCTACATCAATAATAATCAATATAAAATAATCGGCTATCACAGGTGATTTGGGAGGTACTGCGATATTTACTGAACTGAACTGAGATATTTTCGCTAATGTAGCACTAATATACGCGTAACAAGGCAGAAGCAAATGTTTTGACGACCAAAAAGTATCCACAATGCAAATTATCTTAATCTTGTCAAAGAAAAGTTGATATTCGACGCTTTTGTTTTACGCGGTTTATATTAAATATATCATGAAATAGTATAAGAAAAATATCTCTTATACTTTTTAATTAAGTTAAGAAATTACACTATTCAAACGCAATAACGTATTTGATAGAACAAACGTTTAGCCTCTTATTTTTATATAGACCGAATGGAAAACCAAGGGAAGTTGTTCTCAAAATATAGTTCAAAAGTCATTAATACATTGTACCCAATGCTTATACATTTACATCTACTTTCAGGGTATAGTATTGTATTGCTGACAGATATCCAATACTCGCGGACAGCATCATTGATATACCTCTATGGATGTCAATACAAAATATATGCACACGTCTTTGGTTTTTTTTCAGTTTTATTTGTAATATTTGGAGCTAGCTACCGGAGGCTCTGATTCAAATGTTTCTCATACAATATTGACATATTAAGGTTCCATTTTGGTGCATTTCAAAGTATAACAGCTGTTTAATGGAAATCGAGTGTGATGCGTATGTAAACATGATTTATTTGTTGAAAGTAACGTTAACTAACATCTTGAGTTTTTGAGATCAAATAAGTTTTTCTACCAGTTGGAATTACCGGGAAAGTTACACGCAATCAATAAGTATGTAAATTTCTAACCCGTATTATTTAAATGTCCTAACTAGTAATTATAAATCTGATTCCTCAGACAGAACCTCGCGGACGACATAATCACGGTTTTTCGGTTAGTTTGATATTTTTTTAAGTGAAAGGTATCTCATATGGAAAGCATTAAAACCAAGTTATATATTTTTATCATCAACGAAACAGAAGACATTTATCCTTCCAGAACACCTGGTCTTATTCTCCTTGTACTTTTTAAGTTTCTGCGTGTAAATAGTTCCTCTGTTCATATTTCGCCCCCAACTTTTATCGATTTTGTGTTCTAATTTTAATTTTGTTAAAAATTCGGTATTCACTTGTTGTTTATTGGAAAAAGAACCCGCACGTGTGAGAATATGTTATTGGTCAGTAGAAAACCATTCAGTTTGGAGCGACAAGGGCACTAATACATTTTCATTCTCTGATTGCCCACACAGGTGCGTTTCTAGTTGCCTATGGGTTAACACTGATTGCTGGCGGTATACCCTTGTACTTTCTTGAAATCTTCCTTGGACAGTATTCCGGTAAAGGAGTGTTTCAGATATGGGAGTTTGCACCACTTTTTAAAGGTAATAGTTGGAGCAAGAAACCCACCTTTATGATCTATTTCCTAATCTCATATTCATAACAAGAATAACGATTACATCTACATACATTATCATTTTTGTTCCTGAAATGCACACTTGTTTCATATTTTACCTTTCTTTTTAAAATAGGCCTTTGCGTTTATCTTTCATTTGAACATTAATTGTTTGTCTAGTATTTTGCATGCACACGAAAACCACACGACAGAAAAAAACCAAAGCATAAGTCTTTTGTCATCAAATAACACTGTGTTGCAGCTACTGTAATTCATCTTTATATGCCCAGTACTACAAGTGTATGCCTTGCATTATTTGCATTGTCAGTTATTTCTCGAAATTATCTCCATAAAGATATATTCATAA
Organism: Chlamys rubida; assembly: GCA_032359455.1. Taxonomy (NCBI): domain Eukaryota; kingdom Metazoa; phylum Mollusca; class Bivalvia; order Pectinida; family Pectinidae; genus Chlamys; species Chlamys rubida. The sequence goes on from JAUMHH010189850.1 coordinate 4,738, forward strand.
TAACAATTTTTGTTCTTTCAGGGATTGGTATTTCTATCGCTCTACTGAATTTAGGTTACATCAGTTATGTATCTACAATGCGTTACTGGCTACTTGAGTATCTGAGACAATCATTTACGACTGACCTACCATGGTCATCGTGTGGACACACATGGAACACCAATTCCTGTAGAGCGTCCCATATACTCTTGTCCTCGAGCAACAATGAAAGCTTATGGAACGCAACAACAAATGCAACCAGTTACCAAGACAACACAACAGGTGTTTCAGCAGAGGAAGAATTTTGGCAGTAAGTGCATATTTATTCAGTTGAAGACCCAGATACATGTACGTGTCATTTTGTCATGTCTTTAGCGCAATTCTTTTTTTTATGAAACTGTCGCTGTCCCGTATGACAAACAATGTACTATTTATACAGTACAAATATGAATATACGTATTGTTTTATTTGAAAGAATTATTCATTCGTATTTAAGACCCTGAACATCGGGGATCCAAAAAGGAATAGTATACCAGCTGTTACCAAGCGAATGGTTCATAAGAGTTTGGGACCCCTATTTTTTACTTTGATTTTGTGTCCTTTACTAGGAGCCACAAAAATGACTCAACCTTTTTTTATATACTGATATGACTACATTTCCCTTTTCAAACGCTTTTCTTGGCAAACCTTGTTATTGCTCAGCTTTTAGTTGGTAGCGTAAAGAAGTAATTTTCTCGTTGACAGCATGTAATAATCGATATGAATACTGTTCCTGGTGTCTGCAGCATGGTATTTAATCGAGGTAGCACTCTTAGGTCGGCATCAGACCCGCGCTATAGTAAGGCAGCAAATACACAACACATAAGACTTTTTTTTAAAAAATGGAGGTATATTTCATATATGTCCGTCATTTAAGACCTTAGCTGTTGTTGTTATGACTCAAATTCCAAAAAATAAATCATTCAAATTGTGTGTAACCTATTGTTTTGTCACATATTTGTTGTATGCATGAAAATTATTCAATCGAAATAAAAGTATGCAAAAGGTGAGATGAAATGCCTAAGTTATCACCAAACAAAATAAAAATAAAAAAATTATCTTCTATATCACCGAATTCGCAAACTAATTATAGTTATGTATTTTACAGGTACAATATATTATCGCTGTCAGGTGGCATAAATGAGGTGGGCTCTCTGCGCTGGCGCCTCGTGTTATGGACAATTATACTCAAAGTCATTGTCATAATTGGTCTTCTGAAGAGTGTAAAGTCCGTTGGAAAAGTTGGTATATTTGCTACAAATAATGTATATTGTACTGCAATATAGGTATGCGATGTTTAAAAGTTTGATTGGTAAAATGTTTTATAAAAACTGGTATTTAGTATTACATATTAATATCAGCTTTTGACATTTAGATAGAAAGACATAACAAAAGAAATGGATAAAATCTGTCTTGATAATTCTAAAAATCCGCCGTGATTTTCCCGTTATTAATATGTACATGTATGTGTCTCCATATTCCAGATGATGCTTTTTACCACATTCTTTCCTCCGTTAATTGGTTTGGCAATGCTGGTTCAAGCGTTTACTCAAAATGGCGCCAAAGATGGTCTGCTATTCCTGATTACACCTGATTTTAGTAGACTGTCTGACTCCAAGGTTTGTTTATTATTGTTCAGTGATACATACAGTATTTACAAAAATAATAGGCATAAACAATGTCGCTTTTTCGTTATAATAAAGACAAAACAACAAAACAAAGTGAATAACATTTTCTGAAATATTATGTGATTGGACAACGTCGTACCAAGTGATATGTAACAATTCGAAAATTTAAATGGAAATCAATATGACAGGTATGGCTGGAGGCAACATTCATGGCTTTCTACAGTCTCGGTCCAGCTTGGGGCGGCATATTGGTGATGGGAAGTCATGTGAAATTTCACTCGAACTGTCTGAGGTAAGGAACATTTAAGCGTTTCCCCCCCTAGATATCTTGATGTAAGAGGTGAACACGTATGGCATTTTACTTCGATATACAACCCGCCAAAGTGCTGCTTTCGGGTATCAAATGCACCGTTGTTATATCAGTATTGTACACTGCTGGAATACTCCATTTTGATATCGTTGGAATTTTTGCGACAATGATTTGCTAGTTAACGGATCGTATGTGAATAAAAGTGGGCTACATTTGTCCTATTTAGCATGAACCTAGACGAAGGTTCGCACAATGATCATTCACATAAAACATGTCGTGCCGCAACATTAACCCCGGTCTCAAAGGTAATCATTGTGTTAAAACTGATCAAAGGATATTTCAGGTATGAACATGTTGTCTAATATGTGTTGTTAATATAATATGTACATTTGTATATAAAAGATGTTATACAAAAGAATCTGCATAGGATTTTTGAAACTGTTAAAGGGTAATCGAGCTCAGGGGGTCGCGGTGGCCATGTGGTTAAGGCGTCTGACACTCTGCTACCACTAGCCCTCCACCACTGGGTCGCAGTTTCAAGACCTAAGTAGGGCAGTCGCCAGGTACTGGCCGTAGGTCGGTGTTTTTTCTCCGGGAACTCCAGCTTTCATCCACCACCAAAACATGGCACGTCCTTAAATGACCATATCAAACAAACCAAATAATCGAACATCAGTTGTTTTTAGAACTAGGTTTTCGGTCTGGTAGTATCAGGAAAATTTGACAAAAGTTTGGATAAGGTACTATGGTTTCCTAGCATACCAAAATACCTCATGCACGTTCCAGGATCGGCAAAAATGATAAATATATCTTTATAACTTGTTTCATGGAAGATGTAAAATAATAATGATGTTCATGAAAAACCACTGTTTTATAAATATATACATATTTTTTCCTTTGTGTATTTCACCTACTATCGTAATGCTGATTATAAAAATTTAACGATCTGTACAAACTTGTAACAAACCTGAATTAATCAAAACCACTATCAATCAACTTTTAACATTTGCAAGTCATATTTACTGTGAATGATAATTGAAAATTCGTATGCAATTCTCCTTTGATGACTCATATCATATAAAAGAGAATGGGCATTTTGTTTATATTGAGCATCAAAACTGTTAATATTAATAAATGTAAAAACAAAAAATCTGCCTACAGGATTTTAGGCAAAAAATATTATATTTCGATCTCAAAAATATTTTGTAGGGTTATATGCAGAGAAAAATACTATGTTTGCATTAGTGTGATTGCGATACAAGATTATATTTGTTAATATCGCTTTAGACATTATTGTTGGTACATATTTACCTTTTGATAATGAAAAATTGTTATTGCAGAAATGTGCTTATTGGCGCCATTGGGGATGTTTGTATATTGGCATTTAGCAGCGTCGTTCTTTTCGCTGTCATAGGTGTTATGGCGAGAGAAATTAACATTCCTGTTGAGAATGTTGTTAAGTCAGGTATGTTTTTTTTAAATGAATATTTTTAACACTGTGTAGAAATAAGATAAGTCATTTTTATTTACCAAAAAGTAATTAAATATTTTTTTTATTTATATAGTTGTACAGTTGTACAAAGTCCATGTATGTGCAAAGTCATTTGCAATAGATACGGATTGAACGAACTGAAAATCTTTATTGCGAGGGAATTGTGCAGAGCATGAACATGTTTAAATGTTAACGGATTATGCGACACATAACAGTGTACATGTCTCTATTATACAATACACTTCAGAGGAAAAAAACTCACGTTTAATTCAGTGAACACATGTATTACTTTTGTGATACAGGCATGTCAATCGGTATGGTCGGTTACAGTCGGGCACTGACCTACCTCCCAGCGCCTTATATCTGGGCAGTGATGTTTTTCTTCGCTATCACTATTGTCGGAATTGACGCACAGGTATGACAAACACCGAGTGAAGTTTATCATTTTAATTAATACGTACAGTGGTTGTTGTCTATGTATGTTTTGGACCCTATGGCACAGTGTATGATATGTACCGCTGCGACATATTGGCTAATATTTCTGACCTTAACCTTGTAGCTGCTATGTTTACGCTGAAACGGTTTACATAATAAAAATATAAAATTATAAATAAGAAACGTCTTTAAGTATATCATAGTGTTTTCTCTCCATACATTGTATTTATTCAGAATGGGTTTTTGTCGAAATAATGTTGGACGTTTATCTTAGTAGGTCAATGATAATCAAGATAATTCGTTAATGAACGAAATGGCCATTTTGAGCCAAAAAAGATTTACTATAGTTTTTGTGATCATTGTTGAACTGATTATTGTTTGTATAAAACATAAACTGATATTTATGCAGAGTTTTACTTATAAACCATTTTTTACCGATGTTTGTAGGTTGTTTATACGGAGACCGTGGTGTCTTGTATGGAAGGATTTAGTTCTAGATTAGGTCGACACAGGCACCTAATTCTTGTGATTCTGGTCAGCCTTTTCTCGTTTCTCGTCAACCTCCCATTTTGCACGCAGGTAAAATAAGATACAGGTATTCACAAAATGTGAAGTTAGACATGATTTGTTTTCAGTCGATGCATACTGAGTTGCAGTGATATTACATTTCTTTTGAATTAATGAGACAGTGACTTGACCATATTTTAACATCCGATTCGAGGTAATTCCAAAAGAGGTGTAGAAAAACAGAATATTTAAACTCTCACATTTCTTTCGGAAACTTATCCGATTTACTCCATAATATTGTGATCAATGATTTGATAATTGCTCGAAGGGGCACAAACCCTTTGTCCTTCAAGTCACACAGTTGTTTAAACCGATTGACTGAATAAAACTCAAGTGCAATGTAACAAATAAAACGTCGCTGTTCTTTGTCGTGTTGTCAATTGTATGTTTGCCGATCGCTTAATATGCTTTGTTTTGCATCGTTTCACGTAAAGTCTTCATGAAAGGCAACTGTATTGAGATTTTATACTTGAGCAATTGATAGAGTAATACATTGGGAAACCTTCATATTGACGTGCTGACTAATTACTATATATTTCTTGGTACATTTCTTTTATTTTTAACATTTTTAAAGGGGTAAATTTTGGGAGAGTGAGAAGCAGAAATGGACTAGGAGAGAAATAAAATGGGAAACATGAAATGTTGAATATGTTTCAGTCTGAGTAGTTTATAGAGCAGTAGCCATGTATTCTGTACTTCAATTATCATAGTAAAGCTAAAATAATCATTTCTTATGTTTCCCTCAAATTGTTCCTTACCCCCTTTTTATGTGACCATCCCTTCATACTAATAAGAGTTAGAAATGCACTAATAAAAAAATGTGTTCATTGTTTCTAGGCGGGCCCGTACATGTTCCAGTTTGTTGATTGGTATTGGCCAACTTGGTCGGTGGTAGTGATAGCTCTTCTAGAGGTTATCGCCATTATGTGGTTTTATGGTAAGTTTGAAGCATCCGTAATCATTGATTCTTTGAATAAACATATTCGATTTATTTCTATAAAAGAAATTATTAGAAGTTTCCTATTTAAATATGTAATGTGCAATACTGATTATATATTTTGTATGCATTTTACACTTTTTATTCCGTTTTTAAAATCTAATTCTTGATTTAATCTGATTGTGTGATAAGAGAGAAATTTAATCAAATCAATTTATTTTATTAGAAGACCATCTGGCATTCCACAACGTTCATACAAACTTTACATACTATACACTGCAATAATTCGTTTAATAATGACACACATGTGTTTCCCTTACAGTTAAAATTTGACTTCAGGACCCGGTGTATAGCATCGTATTGACTAAATTATAGTGTCATAAAATGACCCATTTGTTTACTTTGTTGTGGTTGTAGGTAAATAATTCTGGCATGGATATACTATTTATTGATGTGTATGTAAGCAATCTAAAATGTGTACAACAATACTTAAAAACAACAACAACAACAACAACAACAACAAAAACATGTTACAGTTACCAGTTAATATATATAAGTATTATCTATGCCGATTTCAACGCTAGTTGCCGCTATGTTACATACTAATTTCTGCACAATTAAAAGTTAATTCCAAATTGATACTGCAATTTATTTTAATATTTGACTGCAACACACTATTTTCAAAGGATACTGTCTCGACGACATTTTTTTTCAAAATGGAAAATCAATGAGTTCTCTTCATGGCATAACTAATATGCTCACATACGTTTGTTGAATTTGTCAAAGCATCTTTCTGAATCTTTTTCTAAAGTCTCTATTGTCCAATAAAATATTTTTAAATCGGATTTCTAAGGGCGAGCAGCGCATACGTAAAACCCTAGTTTATGTATTGGTTACATTGGGTGCAATTTTGCTTTTGCAGGAGGTGATCGTATTGACTATTGATTAAAAGACATGAATGGACGAAAAATGCCACATGTGTTCCGACTTGTAGCAGCTTATATATCACCTGTCCTGTTCCTGGTATGTAATGAAATATAATTAAAATCAAATTATGAAATTCGTGTGAAAAAAATAATTGAATTAATCGATAAATTATTTCGAATTCGATAAATTAGAGTAAAGCACAAAAAGGGAAAATTTATATGAATATAATATGAGTTTGTACATACGGTGTTATGTTGTCTTTTGGATAATAAGAACAAATGTTAAAGAAGAAGTTTCTTGGTCACCTGAAACGAAATAGTGTTTGCAGAGATATCTAGTTATATTTCTTTCATTAAACAAAATATTGAAAAGCATCATTTATCATCCTATCCTCCCTGCTGGGAAGAGGTCATTAAAAAAGAAAAGAGAAATTAATGGTTTAGTAATGATAAAGTGCTTAAGTGATATGCTATGATGACTGTAAAATGACATTGCACTTACAAGTCATCATTAGGTATACTCAAGATCGGAAAGATACCAATAATGTCAAATATATCACAAACAAATGATTTCTTGTGGTGTTCGTTTCCAGTTCCTGCTCCTGACAAGTTTTGTCATGTACCAGTCACCAAAGTATGGTTCATACGAGTACCCGGAGTACACGCGCGTCATTGGCTGGGCGCTTTCGTTTACAGTGGTCATTCCCATACCTCTTTACATCGTCTGGCAATTCGCCAAATTACAAGGGACACTCAAACAGGTATGACGATAGATTCGTGTGTTTGTCAATAAATTCATTCACTCATTGGACGGTTTTCAGGTGGTATTTATAGCCAATATGAATGCCAATTGGAAATGACGAATTCTAAGAAGGGTGTTTTAAATGCAAACTAAAAACTGTTCCATGCTTTATTTACCATCGTTTTTGTAGCTCAAAAAAGTGTATGCATCATAAGGGTCAGTGGTATCCAAAGTGGCAAATAGGACGTCATAACAGTGACAACCTCAACAGGTTGATCTGTTGGTATTTGCTTATATGAATGTCATTATCAGTTGTATAGTTTGTTTCTCATCCCCTTCAAGATCATAGGGCGTCACTTAGGCAAATAAAGGTCAAATGCGATAGGCCGTGTCTTCTTTGGACTTCACTGACCCCTCCCCCCCATTTTTAATCCTGAAGGGGTTAAAGAAAAAATAAACAACTTTGTCGCTTCGATGACCTTATATAGTTTATTACCCTACATACATGTAATGTTTTACAGCGAAAACCAATTATAAACAGATTGTAAACGTTGAATGCCGTATTCTTTCTTAGCAATGATTGGTAACATTGACCTTGATACTTCGTCTCTGACATTTTGTGATTCTCATATCCATATACCTATTTATTACCTGAACAAAATCCCTTAATTGATAAATATCCTTTTTTTTGTGTTGATTCCAAATTAAGTCTATTTTCTCTATTTTTGTATACAGAGATGGACAATTCTCACACAACCGAGTAGTTCTTGGGGTCCTAGCGATAGTGCCCATCGGCTAGAGCACCTGGAGAGGTCACAGGCTGAGCGGTCACTGACAGATATTGCTTACTACAATTTGACTGGTAGACAGAGATACCCTTCAAAGAAGCACTGTGAAACTGTGGCACTGCACTGTACTGACTAAGAAACAAACTTACAGTGTTCTACAACTTACCATACAATTTACAATTGGTGTATATATAACTGATGTGACATGTGTTACAGTATTCGTAAATATCTGTAACTGAGTCAACATGTTTATTTTTCTCTCTTGAATATACTGAAGACGAAAAGTGCAGAATCAGTGTTTGATTTAAATCTCAAGCCGATGTTTTGTCATGGCAATTTCGTTATCATATGTTTAAATGAATTTAAAAAAAAAAAATCCTAAAAAAATGTATTTTTTGCAAAATCGAACAGAAAAATAAAATAAAAAAACATGTATGTATGATTATATGTATGAAGGTGCTTGTGTATATTGGACATCGCGTGTATCAGAATAAAAAATGAGGTCACCATACTTTCTGAGACTTTCATCAAATCATTAAGAATAGCAACAAGACATAATTGAGAAGTGTCTTCGTTCTTCTTCATTATCTGTGTGTTGTCCCTTTATCTCAATACCTGTAATATTGCTCCACAGCTAAATGTACAATGTAGTCATACAAGTAAACCATTGCAAAGTATCATTCAGGCACATAAGACCAGATGTCCAGAAGGGAAAGCGTCTTCTGCATCATCGACGACAACCACCATGTTCATTTTGTTATAAAGCAGATGTAAATCCAAACGTTCAGAACATTCAATCCATGAAGTAAAGGAAATTACATCATAATCGGAAAATTAAGGTAGTGTCTGCTTATTTGATGTAAATACTATGCCGTTTCTCTAGTTTCATAGCGATATGTAGGATTCATTTCTTCTATTAAACGTACAGGCGATTGTAGTCTTTTATCAATGTTTTCCTCATTATATGTGTTGGTTTTCGAAATGCGAAAGACACGGCCGAACTCATCAGGTCTGTCGCAGGTTTGAAGGTACAAGTGAATGGTTGACGTTTCCATTGCAAGCTTAGGTATTGAACGAATTGCACGCAATACCGCTCAAACATTGTTGTTCAATGTGAAATAAAACTACATTTTAACTGGAGGATTAATAAAAAATAAGTAATGAATATTGATAGGGTTATTCGATAACAGCTTTACACTATTCAGTCCATAGCAGTAAACCAACAATTAAAATAAATTAGCCCGACTTATTACTAACATATAAAACAACAATACAAGTATCATTGATAAGTACTTTGTCTACTTCGGTTGCTATTTCATCTGATTTTCATATTATATTAAAGGTATTATAAGATAGGTTTATAAGGGAAAATTTGGATAACTGCTGAAGATACAGTTTACTAGGGAGCTCAGTTGAGAAAATGTCTCATTCATCAGCGTTTTATTGGTGTTACCATCACTGTCTCTCGGATACAAATACTAAACCCCAATCGTTGTGTTAAATGTTGTATTAGTCCTCACGGGTTAACATAGACGTGTGCCTAGCTCAAAGGCCAAATTAGTATGCATGAAACAATCTCAGAGCGAGGTCAGTGTTAATTACCTACATGTAATAAGATATGCATATGTCCACGATGTATGGAGATA